>CAKNWU010260441.1:0-18460 GCA_932072015.1 Andricus quercustozae | reverse complement strand
TTTTACCTACAATAATTCCTTATGCATATTTTCAATAAAAATAAATATTAAAGTGGTTACACGGATTGCTCTTATTTCATATGTACAATGCTCCTTCACAGAAATGTTAGTATACATATACTAATTAAATTTTATCTGAAACATAATACACAAAAAGTTAAAAAAAGCAATATTATCGATTTATTTTAATACATGCAAGGATATTTTCTTTAATAAAAAATACTGGTCAAACATTTTGTACAAGCTCTTAAGCTAACCTTTCCACTATATCTCGCGTTTCTTTCCTTTGACGAAAGGTTTTCGTTAATGTAACCACTGCACTGTCATCACGATGCACTTTGGCTCTTTCTTCACCGCTTTTTCCATATTTGTTTCGGATTCTAGCCTTGTTTTCTTCCCTTTTTACAAACATTCGACATGTTTACTACCTTCAATACAAAAGTATCTAAATTTAACCCTAAAAAGGCACACTAGTGCGAAATCGCACCGAAAATAATTGCATTCTGCTGGCATCTACGCAGGCGCAGCTGCAGCGGCTTATCCCCACTATTTTAAATATATATGTAAAATATGTGTAATATACGCTAGATGTTTATTATATGTTCAAAAAATATAATATTTAATATTGACATTGCAAAAAAACCAATTCGCGCTACTGTGCTGTTTGCGTATGCTGGGTTGAAGTGTGCCGTTTGAGAATTAATATGACACTTCGGGCACAGTTTTGACTTTCGAAGCTAAACTAAAAAAGGATACCTTCTAAATGAGGAATATTCAAGCAACTAACAAACTAATCTTTTTGAGACAGGGCAACAAAAGATTGGATTGGAAGTAACCAATAGCTACTTTTTCATAAAAATTTTAATTTATTTAAATTATCTTTTCCATATATATTTTCCATTATCTATAATTACTTTTAAATTCTGTACACCACTTCGTTTTTTTATAATTGAGTTAGAATACGACAAAATACATTGATTGTCGCCCGCCGATTATATTATTCAGCTGATTATAATAAATCCTGTAACTTCAATTTTGTATTGCCGAGATCCTTTAGTTACAATGAATAAAGGAGCCACCTGCCGGTACGCCGTTATGGTCAGGCACCGGTCTATCTCCAGCGTCCGCGCTCAGTGTACTTCAGTTGGCGAGCAGCAGCGGAAACCTCCCCCCACCCATGATGAGACATCTGATCCGTAACACATTGCTGAATATGAAAAAATTTTATCCGAATTTTTTGCAATACCCAGTAATGATAACTTTAAAAAGATTACATACACAGAAATAGCCAAGCAAATGTAAACTACGAAAAATAATAAAGTACCTGGCCCTAACTCAATCTCAAATTTCGTTCTTAAAAAACTTCCTATTTCATGTCTCACTCTCCTTGCCATTATTTTTAAAGCTTGTATTCGAGTAAGCTACTTTCCGGATTCCTGGAAGGTAGCTCATATCTTAGTTTTTCAGAAAAAAAGGCGAAGACTAATACCATCCAACCAGCTACAGACCAATTAGTCTTTTTAATACTATGAGCAAAATCTTTGGAAAAATAAAACTCACTCTCGTAAATTACCACTTTGAGGAAAATAGCATCCTCAAACCACAATAATACGGTTTTAGAAAAGGTCTCTCTACCCAGCACATGATGATCAACCTCGCCGAAGTCATTAGCTTAAATTTCAATCGAATTAAAAAGCAAACTGGAGCTGTTTTCCTCGACGTAGAAACAAATTTCGACAGTGTCTGGCATACAGGTCTGCTCCGAAAACAAATTCATTATACTTTTCCAAAAGGGCTTATCAACTTCATAAACTCGTATTTTACTACCAGAACATTCTCAGTCAAAATAGATTAGATACTCTCAAACGAATGACCCATCGGAGCCATTATTTTTTTTATATACGTAAATGTAATTTCTGTGGTCCCCGAAATTTCAATTTAATTGTATGCGCACGAGACGGCATGATAAATTCCAAAAATCTTAAAACTACTTAACAAAGCTCGTGAAATCATTGACGTTCGGACTGCTCTCTAAATATGAATCAGTGAAAAATTCACTGATTGAAATACTAGTTGGACATTTCACTGATTAATCAGTGATACCGGACTTTTCACTAATCATTTCAGTAACACCAGAGTAAATAATGCGAGACATAACCTCTAAGTTTTAAAGTAAAGCGTTGCTGTTAATCTTTTACTTAAGTAGCAAAAATAATTTTTTTAAGAAATAAATTTGTAATTTTTCGGACTATATTTGTGCTGAATTCACTGCGGGAAAAATGTATTCTAACTCGTATAAAAAGTACTTACTTGACGGGTGTGTACATGACAGTCGAATATTGAAAGTAAAGAAATATGTGAGGTTTTTTGTCATTTAGAAGCATCAAATCTTTTCACATTTTTTAATATTTGATCACATTTATGGATTTAAAGTTTTTACTATGATTATTTCGTTGAATCTACTATAATCTTATAATACGTGAAACTTTCACTGAATGAATAAGTAACTTTTCACTGGTTGTCAGTGACCGAATTCTAAATATTTGAATCAGTGAGATCTCACTGACAATTAGTTACTTTTCAGTGATTCAGATTTAGAGAGTAAACTTTGGATAATAAGAATGAATATAGCAAAGACAGAATCCAGAGGGTAAGCTACACAAGTGTCTCAACTGGAATCAACATAACCAGGAAACTAAAGGGAAAGCTCTCGGGGTTATCTCGCGTTTAAATTCGATTATGAACAGACATGCTACCCAAAAATCTGAATATGGAATCCTAATATAAAAAATTTTCATCCGACCAATCATTACTTATGCCAGTACAATTTGGGGAGGTGCGTCAAAAAGCAACATTAATGACATTCAGATCATTCAAAATAAATTTCTCAAACGTATCACAAAAACCCCTAGATGTACCAAGAATGTTGTCCTTCACAGAGAATTTCAATTACCATACATCATCAGAGTATATCCAAAAAAACGCCACTAAATTTTATGAATCTACATCATTATTAGCTTTTGAACATATTTCCTCTCTAGGGAAATATAACTTTGATCCTCTTCGCAAACACGCGATGCCAAAAGACTTCCTCATGAAATACGTCACCGAGGTCGAGGATGGTGGGCTGAAGCGGCGCGGCGCCGAGACTCATCTCGACTCCGCGCCTTGCCACCGCTGACCTCCCAGCAACTTTCATTTTCGTCCCATCTATCCTCTTCCCACTCTTCTCTTTTACTTTTCTTACATATGATAAATTATAGTCAGATCTTGTGAATTTTTCCCTCTTGTGGGCTGTTTTCCACACATAATAAACGTCACTTTAACTTCCAGTCATGTCAAATTTCTCTCAGATTGTGTAATAATGCTCAAACGGGTAACGGACAACAATTTATTCCACTTCGATCATTCTTCGGGGAGATCATTGATTGCGTGCATTTTCCTCTCATCTCCATATTTTCTTTTTTTTTGAAACCTCCAGCTTCAGTAGTTGACCCGTGAAGTACACGACAGAACCGGCTTCACCCGGGATCGCCGCTCGGCTTCGTCGAGGCCACATTAAGACCAAATGACCAAAGCCAAATTACCGAGTGACCCATGGAATCAAGTCCTTTAAGGCTCGGCCACAGGAGTTGAGGACGGGACTGAAGGTGCTCAGTGGAAGTTATGCGTTAACATTTTCTTCGCCGCGTGTGTTTTTTTCGAATCTCATCATAATGGAAAATCTGCAGGAGTCAGGCGCCTGTGTACAGGTTGGCCTCCCCATCCCATGGAAGTTACCTAAGTGGCGAATGTATAGACCCTCGCCACTGGAAAGATAGTCTAGGTCCTGTGTGGACCGCCTGCTTCGCAAGACGATTCAAGGTCATTCTGATCGTCCTTGCTCCCAACACGAGGATGCGGTGGTCTGAATACGGACCTATCGGATCCAGTTAAATCCCTTCACATGTAGTCCTTATTGTACATCATTCTAAGGAAACTCCAAAGAAGGCCTATACAGCAGGAAGCAAACGAGGGAGATCTGCGCATTGATATTCTATCAACGGACGTCCAGGAGGCGGGGGGTTATCCTTACCAGATACCTTAAGGCAGTGGTCGGCAAACTTTTTGCTCACTTTTCAGATATGGTCAGGTTCGTCCCGGAATAATTTTTTCTACTACTTTTCCATCTGTTCATGAACCTCACTGTGAGTGAGCTTACTCCAGCAAGGGTCTTTTGTCCACAGGCAGGTCAATGTAAGGAAATTTAAAAACTTTTTGAAAATAGCATAATCAGCATCTACGAATTTTTCTGATTCCAGGAATATATTACTTGCCTAGAAAAGTTGAAAATTTGAAGGAGTTTAATATCAAGAAACTTTAGCTCAATATTTAATTTAATACTAAATACATCTCAAATTTTCAACCTTTATAGACAAATTACATGTCGTTGTAATCGCAAAAATATGTAGATTCCAAATACATCACTTTTAAATCAGGGATTGCAGAATTAAGAAACGTTTAATTTCAAATTTTTCTCCCATTTTCCAACAAAGGACCGCTGAGGGAAGGGTTGGTCTGCCCAAACTCGCAGGTACCTGACCAGAAAGTAAGTCGTTGGTCAGGCTGGTCAGGCTACCCTGAATTGGTCAAGAGCGTACCGACCACTGCGCTTCAAACGAGTCTCAGTTTCGCTTGATCCACTATAAGTCTGAAAGGATGAATTGTTAAACGTTATATTTTCACCACATAATCTAAAGGCAATTATACCGGTTTGGAGAGAGAGCTTTTTCCGGAGAATGTTCTTGTTTTTTTTTGTGATTGAAAATGAGGTGTGTTTTTGCGCCTGAAACCGGAAATACCGGCAGCCCAGCGTACACAATAGTCAGAGTGTTCCCGGCTTCAGGCGCAAAAACACTCCATTTTCATTTACAAAAAAAAACAAAAAAAAACAAGACCATTTTCCGGAAAAAGCTCTATGTCTAAACCAGTATAATTGCCTTCAGATTATGTGATACAAATATTACGTTCAACAATTCATCCTTTTAGACGTATGGTGGATCAAGCGAAACCGAGACTTGTTTGAAGCTCCTTAAGCCCTCATCAGCATCGGCTCATCTCGTATCCATACTAGAACCGGGTCACCACAAGTCCGCGGCCTGGACGTTGAGAACAGGAACGAGGTTCCGCGAGACTCTTCATTATTTGTTATCTTACAGAAAACAGGTCTCTAAACTCTAAGTTTGCTAGACGCAACATAATTAAGATTCCTTATACTAAGTGATATCCAGAAAGTATCTATGTTTCTATTAATTTATATGCAGTTTAAAAGTAATTTGGAAATCTTAGATACATTTGTATTAAAAAGAAAAAGAAAATTTGTTTTTTCCTTTTTAAAAGGTTGTGATTAACATTACTCAAAATAGGAAATTAAATCAAAGACTCCCTTAATATTTTTTTAATATATAATAACTCTCCGTTCTATTTTTCTAAAAACAAAAGTAAAGGCTCTTTTCATACGAACATCTACATATGCAGAAGCATCATGAAACATAAAAAAGGTGCACTTATTATGAGTCGGAAAATTAAAATGCCGCATTTTTGTTGCTAAAAAGGACCTCAAGTGAGTTTTTAGACAAATGAAAATTAGATGAATTTGCCTCGGTAACGGCTTGTAGTTAGGCATTCAAAAAAAAGAAGTAGAAACACTTAGTCCAGCTTTTTATGTCTACAGAAAAAGGAATTTCACTTTAAAAAAAAGAAATCAAGAATGAATAAAAGAAAGTAGATTGCAAAAGAGAAATTATTATTTATGTAGATTTCGAGATAGAATTTGTCAATGTTAGTAGTGGAATAAATTATTTGAAAAATAATTACTAATGAAATAGGTAGGATTTAACTGTAGATAGACGAATCCATAGTCTCTAAAGATATCAAATTGACGTAATAAAACTTGCTGATGAAGGTAGACAGGTAAACAAAAATTGGTATAACGTATTTTTACAGCGTTCTACGATAATCAACGTCTAGATTTACAGTAGAACTTTATGACACTGTTTTTCACATGTTTGATAAGAGAAACAAAATTCTTAAAGCTTTATTCTTTATTCTTCTTTCTTAATTATTAATGATGATGTTACTATGATAAATAACTGATAACGAGACATTGCATTATCTCTGCAAAATTATAGTATTCTTAAAATAGCGCAATTAAAGTCATTTTTATCTCTTGAAATTGTACAATGTACATAGATATATATGTCGTAAATCTGAACACTCTTTAAGAACCTAAGTTTCACACTATAATAAGACCTCAGAATATTTATTAGTCACATAATTTACGGTATACGAAACAGTTCACAATATAAATTTCTGTACTGTACTGTAATGGCGATCCTTGTTGGTAGTCTGGTCTTCATTTTAGCAGTTTTTCTTAATTCTATAGGTAAATATAATAATATAATATCTCTCGTATTAAGTACGTGCGTAATTTCTTATATTTTATTTAATTTGAAATTGTTTAAATTAGAAAATCTTTTTCTAAGAATACACAGAAACTTACACGTGTCACTGTACAGTATACGGTCCTATATTATAATGACGCTACTGCAGTTTATTAACCCAAAATATAAACTTCATTCTCTACAATAAAAGAAAAGATATAAAAATTCTACAACAAATCAGCTCTGAGCGAACTCACTTTCGTCGAATTTGTTTATCTTATGGCGATAATTGTACCACTTTTCCCTATTTTTTGTCTGAGGTGCAACTTGAAAGAAGAAAATTGTGAACATCAAACAACGCTCAAAATTACAAAAAAAGTGTCTACAATTTTCAATCATAGCAGTTTAATACACTCCGCAACATTTTTATGAAATATATTCTGTCCCGATTTTTACCATTTTTTCAAAAAGCTTATATATTTTTGAATTTTCACAATTTTCTTATTCCGAGTATTCCAAATTTAGTTGCTATCATGTATATGAAAGAAACAATAATTTTTAATTCAAATAACAAACCATTTATTTAATATAAAAAAATTAACAATAAATGGAACAGTTTATTTAGTACAATTTGTTTGATTCAAATAGGGGATTCTGTTTGAGGGCATGTACCAGACTGTCACGTTACCAATTATTTTAATCGAACTTTCTTATAAACTAATAACTGCAATGGATTTTCCATACAAGGAAAAAAATACAGCAGCTGTGGCTGTCGGAACAGTAGTTATCTCTGTTCGGACAGCATTCACAGTTTGCTTCTCAATTTAGTCGTAAGAAACAGCTAAGGTTACTATGCGGACTGTAAAGATTCAGGTTTGCACAGTAACCCGTACGGTTTCCGACAGCGATCGAGAAACTATAAACATTACTGTGCGGACAGCCATCGTTGCGGTCTAGAACTGCGGTAATCGCTGTTACGACAGATAGCATTACCGTTAACAGGCAGTCTTTTTTGACGTTTTTCCAGCGCGCATCGTTCTCATATTTATTCCGATAAAATTGGTGGAAAACAAGTGAAAACAGTTCATAATTGTGGTGTTCCTCACCCCAATGCTTCACAGTGCTTGCGGGAACGTCGATTATACATGTATGGGGGTTTAAATGTCATTTTACCATTTTTTTTAAAATCTTAATATCACTTTGTGTCAAATACATTTCGTTTACAATAAATTTTTGCTAATATAATGATATTTTTACCATAAATATGTAGCATATAAGAATGTTGATATTTTAATTTTCCTTTATTAAGGTGTACTAGTATCAATAGTTCAAACAAAAAATAAAATAAATAGAACAAGAAAAATTTATATACTGCTGATAAATATTAGAAATACATAATAATAATCAGTATACATAACGAATTGAATATATACTGCAGTGAAAGAAGAGTGATTTTCCAAGTTAATAATTCATTTATTCCACGTTCCCATAGATTCTATAATCTCTTCCGAAAATTTTGGTGAAAAAAAAAATTTATTTTTGCAGTAGTTCAAAAGTTATTGATTTTTTTGTGACTGCGCTCCGACCTCCAGCGCTGGTCGAGCACGTTCGGACGCTCGCGCTTTGTCATTGTGCGACTGCATCTGGTAATTATAAATAGAATATACACTAGTTCGGGAATTTAAAATAAGTTCGATTTCAGGTTGATCACATTTTGAGTTCACTTGTCAACTTCTTCAATTATGATATTCTTACTTTAAAATGCGTAGTTCTAAAATCTTCTATTAAATAAATTTTCCATTTTGAAGCATAGTTTTTTAAGCGTGATTTTTTAATTTAAAGAATTTTAAAATGCAGTATCGACGACTTGAACAATTAAAAATTAAAAGGGGTTGGAATTGAAATTTGTTTATTAAACCCGTTTTTAGTTGATCAACTGTAATTATAAATTAATATTTTTGTCAATCAAACTATACTTCAAGTATTATAAAGTTAACAAAAACTGATTTTCCAAGACGACTGTAAACTCTAAAATATTTCATTTTTAACCCATTAAAATTGAAAAAATTCAATTTGAAAAACGAACAATTATTTAATTAGTAACAACATTTGACAGTTCATATAAAACGAGCAATTATAAGTCAAATATTTAAAAGTGGACATTTTGAAATAGAAAGCCTTGAATCGTCAAAATTTCAAAGAGCCAAAAACTTTAAGTGTTACAATTTTAATTTTTTTTTGTTTTGAAAATTTTAAATTTGTTAGTACAGTTGTTAAATTTTGATGTATAATTAGCAATTTAACACTTTTAGTAATGTAGAGAAAAAAATCGAGTAATTTCAAGAGATGTTTTTTTTTTGAGAAAAGTTTTGAAAAGATTCAAAATTAATGTAAGTCTTGAAATGATTTTAAATAATAATAAAAAATTGTATATTTTTTTAGGTTTAGAACAAAAAATGTAGAAGCTTTTAAAGAATTGTGAAATGTTTTAGGAGAATAAACAAATTTTCTTACGACTCCTAGGAAAATTGAATAGGACTTTTTATATTGAAAACTTAATTTTAGGGGAATATTTAAAAAGATTTCCAAGATTGTAAAAAAGAATCTGTGATATTTTAGGGCAATTTTTTACATTTTGCAGGTGTTTTAAAAATAGTTTATAAAAAATTTGAGTCTTTTGAAAAAATATTTAGAAGTTTTGAAAGGTTTCAAAATAAAAAAAAACTTTTTTGTTTATATTATTCGAAAGATTTTGTAATATTTTTTTTTAAGAAACTTTAAGAGATTGTTCAAAAATATTCCAAAAAAGAAAAATGTATAAATCGTTTGTGTATACTATTTCGATTATGGAAACAGATTGACATTTAACATTGTTAAAAAATCCTACAGTTAAAAAATATTGAATCTTCTTTTAGGAGTTTTATATATGTATTTCTGTTAAGTACAGAAATATAAGAGCAAATATTTTTTAGATGTTTAAATACCTTGTTATTTTAAGAAAATTGTTACATTATTTTCAGATTTTTAAATTGAATTCGTATAGAAAAGCAGTGCTTTTTCAGACATGTACTTAAAACTTAAAATAAAAATTTCTTTAGCCTCTAAAAATTACTACCAAAAGTTTTTAAACTGAAACTTTCTAGTTTTTAAAAATCTATAAAAATTGAGAAGACTTATTTAATAAGAAGAATAAGAATGTTTAATTTTCAATATTTAAACTATTTAATTAAATGACACCATAGGAAACATTGTTTTGGGATTCCCGGAACTAGTATATATTCTATATATAATTACCAATAAAACTGCAGTCGCACAATGACAAAGCGGGCGCGTCCGAACGTGCTCGACCAGCGCTGAAGGTCGAAGCGCGGCCACAAAAAAATCAATAATTTTTGAACTACTGCAAAATACGAATTTTTTTTTCATTAATATTTTCCAAAGAGATTGTAAAATCCATTGGAACGTGGAAGAATTCTTTCACAGGCGGAGAAGTTTAGTTAATTTTTAAGTGTTTAAAACAAACGATTATTTACATAATAAAAAAATGTTTTTTACTATCAAACAATTTTTTAGCGTAAAGTATACTTCATAAAAAAAATTTGCATAACCCAATTATTGAATTTCGATTAACCTTCCCTGAGTAATCAATTTTTGAAAAAAAAATTAAACTTTTTGCAAAAATATTTTAGGGGAATTATTTTCATATAAAAACGAATCGAAAACTGTATAAATTGATTGAAAATAGAACTATGGATTTAAAAGTGGTACAGTTGAGATATTTTGACCCAGGTCTAAAACGGCCAGTCTCATAAAATATCCAACCGATAATAAAACATTAGACAATGAAAATTAATATAAATTTTTAGAGAAGAGTTATTAATTCGTTCCAAACTTTGAGCAGGTAATTTCAAGCATCAAAGATCTAAACTAAACTAATAAAACCCGATAATATTTTCAGACCTACTTGAGTAAGTATTTTTTATCGGACTTCAAGCGGAGTATTAAGTACTTTACCGTGAATTATTTTTATTATTTTTAATGGTCATTAATAATGCATACGCTAAGCATTTCTATGTATTATTTTGTTTATTTATTATAATTCACTCATTGTTTACCGAGCTATAAAATGTGTGTTAATGAAAGTTTACCATAGACATACGTGCAAATAGTATTTTCACAATACGAACATCGAAAATGGCGGCTTTCGTAGCGTGCGAGGCGGGGCGAAAGTGGGGGTATCCAGGTGAGCGGGTTTGTAATAAGAGCATTGGACACTGTAGGGTTTGTAAAGTCGTTTCGTACCCGCTTCGCAGGCAACGAAAGCCGCCATTTTCGATGTACTTTTTGTGAAAGATAACATTGGCGGCATGGGACTGAAACCTCGCGAACGCCCCTTGTCACGTAATAAACTACTCAATGTAGGTTCAATATTTGCATGACACCTCATATTTATTGTCTGATGGAGCAGACAATAAACTTGCGAGGTTTTAAATAGAATTTCAGAATATTCATAATATCTACCTATTTCTTCTTACAGAATTAAGTTCTCAAGTCGAAAATTTTCCTGAAAGGGACGAACCCTCTAGTGGTCTTACGGGCTCACTTACGACTCTTGAGAGACTTCCTAAAATTCCTCATCGTGAAAATGATATACCTTTTCCTGGTTATCTTTTGTTCCATGAAAATGGACGCTACATTCCAATAGTCAAACCTTTCACGGCAGCAATAACAAAGGATAAATACATGGTTGGAAAAGTGGACAAGGCTGGTGTTGTTCATCCAATATTTAATCCATACCACCAAATAGTTGGAGTGCACGAGATTTCCAAAAAAGTGCGTCTTTTACGCCAAGAAGAAGTTTATCTATATCAGTTTGTCCGTCCAAACAAACTTAATGCACTGAAACTTCCGCAAACAAAGCCCACTCATCTATTTCAGAAAATGTATGCAAGAAAACGTTATGCTCCTAACATGAACAATTACAGAAGCAATTCAATCAAGTAAGGAGAAATCTCAAACTAAAATAAGTATAATATACTGTGTGTAATCCGTATTTGGATCGAAGAGTTACAAATAATATACCAATTACATAAAAAACTCTATGTATTATAGTTTTCTCTTTATCATATTTTAATCCGACTTAAGATGAAAAACTATACTTTGCAATAAGAAACATGTACTATTGAATCACAAAAATATATGAAGGTTATGCAAACAAGAGCATATTTAATAATGATCTAATAGACGATAATACAACCCGACCTTACAGGATGCTATCAATTCTTGTCCTATATTGATTTAACTTTTTCCTATAATAATTAGGATTTTATTGCGATAGATTCAACAGTACAATACAATATTATGAACATATACACCTAAGAATATTTCGTGATCCGCTTAACTTTAACGTCCTTGAGGCTTTAAATAAAGCCTCTAAATAATGCGTAAAATGGTACATTTTGGTACAGTAAGTAAACTAATTCACACACTGTGTACAGTTTTTAAAGTTATTTTTGAAGTACTTTAAACATTAACCCTCCAAAATTTAGGCAGAGCGGATGCAGAATCTTTTTCAGGAGCTCGGTGATGGAACCGTCAAAATCTCAAAAACATGTTTTTCTTTTAAATTTAGTTAAATGTACATTTTTTACAAAGTTGCACATTTAGACCATGAAATTTCAGTAAAATATATTTTTTCATAATAAACAAATAATGGCATGTTTCTTTGAATATAATGTGAAAGAACTTGAAGTTCGACATTTGCAACTTACTAAATCAATTTCAAAAAACATGTTTTTTGCACAATTTACAAAAATGTTTACTTGCACACCATTTTTCTCTTTATTTCTAAATCTTATACTTATTTGAAATAAAAAATAATTGCCTATTACAAAATTCTTTTTTGTACTTCTTTCGGATGCGAAACCACCAATTTTTTTTCTCGGCTCAAATAACACTCAAGTCACAGGTTATCCTGATAGAATCCCTTATGAAAAAGAAGTGTTGGTAAGTATAGAATCTAGTACTTTTTCGTGAAAAAGTACTGGATTTGTAATACTTTTTCGGGGAAAAAGTATTAGATTCAATACTTATTAATATTTCTTTTTCATGAGAGATACCACATATTTTTCTCACTTTTTGAAAACAGATTTATGTACTATGATATTGTGTTACAATAATTGCCACCAATAGTAAGATTACTTTGGCATTTCCAAAAAAAGAAAACAATTCATATTGCTGAGAATAAGTGAGTTTAAGATTTTCAAACAATGGTAAAATGGCATATATACCGTCCTACCTGTATAACCGACGTTCCCGCGAGCACTTTGAAGCATTGGTGCGAGAAACACCTCAATTAAAAACTCTGGAAAAACGACAAAAAGACTGCCTGTCATCGGCAATGCGATCTGTCGTAACAGCTATCACCGCAGTTCTAGACTGCAATAATCGCTGTCCGCACAGTAATGTTTACGGTTTCTCGATCTCTTTCGGAAACCGGACGGGTTACTGTGCAAACCTGAATCTTTATTGTCCACATACGCAACCTTAGCTGTTTCTTACGAACGAATTAAGAAGCAAACTGTGAATGCTTTCCAAACAGGAATGACTACTGTTCCGACAGCGACAGATGCGGTATTTTTTCTCCGTGCAGACTATTCTGGAAGTAAACACTTCAGATGCCTTAAGTGCTGTTTGACTTTCAGAACAAATGTAAATGTGCTGGCCTTCATAGGCCCGCTTACAAATTTTCTCCAGGCAAGCTTTAATAGCTATTATTTCAACCTGGAAAACTGTTGGAAATGTGCCCAGTGTTCTTGTTATCTCAGCTCTGGGCTTCTTTCCCTATATTCCAGCCCCTGTTCCCAAGGGGCCCTCTGTGTACCAAACGAGACCTTCCGATATAAACAATTCTTCCCTTTTCCAGCACTTCATGTCAGTGGCGATGTTAAATTTATTGGATTGCCAAGGTTCTTTTCTTGAGACTTGGTGGCAATAAAGTTCGAGCACCATTCAGGAGGCAGGTACCAACCTATTCTGATTTTCTTAACGTATCTAGCACTTGACTCTTAGACCCCACCACCATCTGAGGAATGGAGAAATCTGGTGGACTACTGCTCCGGTAAAGGATGACCATTGCTCATCGGATGTGATGCTAACGCACATTATACGATTTGGGGCAGTAAGGACACCAACCACATGGATGAGTATTAGATTATATCTTAACTACTGATTTAACTTTATTGAATCGCGGTAATACACCTACCTTCGTGATATCTAGATGTCGTGAGGTAATGATTTGACCTTATGTTCGATAAGTATTAGCGAAGTGTTCGAGGGATGGCATGTATCGGATACGTCCCAATTGGTTCATTGACAGATATGCTTTTCCTTGACAGCCGATAGACCTGAGGTTTAAAGGTATAGGAACCCTCACGCAAATGAGTGGGATACTTATAGTGATGCTCTCAGAAGTGTGCTGGGCGGTGTACCGGACAGAATCAAGTATATCAAACAAATAGAGTTTGCTCTCGACATCATACAAAAAGGTACGAACAAAGCGTATGGAACTAGACTTATGGAACTGAAAAAAGTATATTCGACAAAATGCCGTAAGGGACAAACTTCAGGAGTAACCTATCATGTCAACTAAAGGCATTAATATTGCCTTCGCTTAGAGGACCTTCTTTGCCTTCAAGAGGACCAACTTTTAGAGCCAGAATGGAAGATTGAAAAGTAGCAGGAGATGACAAAATATTTCCTGCATTAATTCAAGAAGGATTTCAGTCTTTGGTGGGTCCATTGTACAGCATCGTCTGGGCATGCTTAGGAATAGGATAGAGCCCGGTAGAATGGAGGAAGGCGAGAGGCTAGTCACTGAGAAATCTTAGATTGCCGCGCTGAAAGTCTTAAGAGAACTCTTTGAGGAAATCTTAGAATTCTTAGAATTGAAAATCATTCGCCAAGTGTGGATCATTCGCATCATTAAGCATGCACACAGTCACACCTTCGTGATGCACACACTGCATCCATGAGACGAACTATCAGCCGACTCTATCCGTACGCCGCCGAGTTTAGCCGAGTATCATTGTTCCTGGAGAGTCCCGATCGCGCGAAGTTTTGGAAACCTCGAAACTCCCGGCAATCTCAAAGAAATCTTGGAACTCTCTATACGAGTTCGATTGAGACTGCCGCATTCATAGTTTTAAGATTTTCAGATTTCTCAGTGAGTAGCTTCTCGGAGGAAGGTTAAGGCAATCGTCATTCCAAAACCGGGTAAGGATACCTATTATAAGGCGAAATCCTTTCGATAGAAATCAATTTGCCTTCCAAAACGTAGGGCTAGGACTTCATGGCCGTTTCTTGTATATTTACTTGGATACTCGTGGACCCTGGTACCCGGATAATCGGGTAATGGTGCAGGGACCGTTGTTTGTCCTTTAACCCGGACAAGGCTGAACTCATGCATTTTACCAGAAGAAATAGCTTCGTGGCCTCAGAAATCTTAAATTCTACGGTAGGGAAGTAGAATTTTCAAAATCAGCAAAGTATTTAGGAGTAATATTGGACTCTAAATTAACCCGGCAATTCTATGTTGACGCAACGGTGAAAAAAAAACTAAGATGTCTTTTTGGGCCTGTAGGTGCGCAATAAGAAAAACCTGGGGCTTAAAAATCAGTATTACTCACTAGTTATATACATTGATAATCAGGCTCATAATAGCATATGCATCAACAATATGATCGCCAAGGACTGAACTAATCAGTACTATAAAACAACTGGAAAGCCCCCAAAGCGTGTTCTACTTCGCGATCACTGGTGCTATGAAAACAACACCAACATCAGCTCTTGATATCCTTCTGGACATCATGCCGTTGCACCTTTTCCTAAGGAAGATTGTGGCAGCGAAAGTCTATAGACTCCTAGTAGGGAGCAACCTTAGTGATGTTGTGGTGACAGACCTACATGATATCAGTGAGCGCATGCTACGCAAGGACAATATTTTCGCTATGAAAACTAATGTTCTGTTGAAGAAATTATCCCCTCGGATCCTGATTACTTGAATAATTTTCTTGTGGCTTTTGGTAGTAGCTTTTAGTAGTGGCGGAATATTTTTGGATTCACAACTAAAAGCAATGCATTTCATCATTTTCGTCAGTAATTATTAATTTAACAGATCTGAAATTTAGCCCACGGGCATAGGTGGCGCTGCCACTCGGCCGCGGTCAGAACATGATACACTTTCGTTTCAGAGTGGTATAACTTTCCGTACATTGGAAATAGGATTTCTGATTTAAAATTTTCGAATATAAAATAGATTTACTGCTATGAAAAATGTACTTCAATATGGACTTAACCACTTTTCCAAATACCATATGTCGTAATTGTTCAGTTTCTTTGAAAGAATGCTTCTTCGCGATATATTTATACCATTTAGGGTAATTGAAATGATTTTTACGCAATTCAAATATGTATGTAACGTTGAAAGGCACCGTAAACTGTTACGTTTTCAGAGATTTATACATTTAACAGCATCATTCGTTTCAAGCATAGGATGTGTTGAAATTAAAATCATGCAAAAAGCACTGTCACAAATTGATACCATAAATGTAAGATATGAGATAAAATATATGTAATAGACATAAATTACGAGGCAATCCTGGTTAAGTTTCTATACGTTGTCAAGTTTTAATATCGTGATTCGATTTCAGTAAAGGGTATTATAATTGAAGTTATAAAATATTGTCTCGAAATCGACTTTCTTGTATTAATGTTGACGAAAACATTGCTCCTTCTGTTTCCTCCAGTTTCTAAATTGATGCTAGATTTAATTAGTGAATTAAAATAACTTAATTACAATTCTACATGATAGGGATGTATTTGTTTATATTCTTAAAATTTTAAGGTTAAAAATATTATTTCATTAGTCCAAAGTTTTCAAACTAAAAGAAAAAAGCTTTCAGCATCGATCGTTGAATATATAGGTATGTCTAATATCCCGTCCAACTTTGATATTGTTGGTAGTATATATATATATATTAGAGTGGTCCAAAAAAGCGACTGTTTAAATGTTCATGGGCGCCTCGAAATTCGTATAGCCTACGAAAAATCAGAATATGCCTATTTTTTTGTTTTATTGTATAGTCTTTTTCAGCTCCCTAAAATGTTTTAAAACTTTTTGTTAATGTAATGTAAAAGTGATAAAACTGTGAGTCCACTCTAAGGATTCACCTGCTTGGTGAAGTTATGAGTTTTCTATGATTTCATGGCGTGTTCCTGCCTTTACCCGGTTTGCCGAGTTCTGCCACTCTCTTTAGGGTCAATTTTTATTTCGAATTTTCAATAGAATAGGTTCGACTTAGCCGTTTATGACAGTCGCCATAAACGCTTCACCTGTATAGCCTACGGGTCGACCTATAGTTAAATTATCAGTTTTTACCCATTTTTCAAACCCCTTTGTTTAATATAAAGCTTTGACCATTTCAGTTGTTCTTTTCGAAATTTATTCTGAGAAGTTTAAAGTATACTCTGTAAAAATTTCACTGCAGACAAACTTCACCAAAGCATGCAAAGCGTTCACCAAAGTCTGAAAATATTGAAATTTTCGTAGATTTCTCCTTGTTGTAGAATTGTTACATAATATTTCCGAAATATGAAAAGTTGACTAAATCCATCTTGAACTCTCGGAGAACAAATAACTCCAACATTGAATAAATTGGTTGATAACTTCTTATGAAACATGGAACTTGAAAAAAAAGTTTTATTTTTACATGTTAAACTCCATAAGAGGAACGATTGCTTTTAGCAAGCTGAAAAATGACTCAACAACAAAATAAAAAATAGGCATATTCTGATTTTTCCTAGGCTATACGAATTTCGCGGCGCCCATGAACATTTAAATAGTCGCTTTTTTTGGACCACTCTAATATATATATATATATATATATATATATATATATATAAAACAATAGTTACAGTATCTATTCCACTGGAGTCGAACCGAAGGGCCTATGAGAAAGCCACCGAACGCGTCCTCAGGCAGCGGATAGAGGGTCCCTGTACCAAGGGTTTCTGCTGAATATGGTTACAATAATTAATATGCAGTCGCAGACAATTGTCCAGGGGTGGTCCCGAAGGTATTAAACCCCAAGTGAAGGCGTAAAAACCGTGCCGAAAACTGAATGGCACCTGGGTGAGCACCTTTACTCTGGGATACTGGGCGACCTTTCAGAGTATGCAGCCTTATCCTTCCATGCGGGGCCCTACAAGGATGGACGAACCTCTTTCCCTATATTCTCGTGGAAACAACTATGATAACACCAACCATAGTTGTAGTTAGTGCGGTTCGAAACAATCGAACGCGCAGGGCTCCCAAAAATGGGTCGGATAACAATGCCGGTTACCCTAGAGTTGTGGGAGTCAATCAAGACGGAGTCAATGCAATGGACCGGCGGAATCTCGGGACCACAAAGATAGGCTGGGTGAGACATTATGCGTCCCGCATTCAGTTTTTGATTGAATACATAACATCTGGCAGGAATTTCACCTCCAAGGTTCGACAATTCGCGCGCGAACTGCAGATTT
This sequence comes from Andricus quercustozae, assembly GCA_932072015.1. Taxonomy (NCBI): domain Eukaryota; kingdom Metazoa; phylum Arthropoda; class Insecta; order Hymenoptera; family Cynipidae; genus Andricus; species Andricus quercustozae. The sequence goes on along the minus strand of CAKNWU010260441.1, from coordinate 455 downwards.
GTTATCATACACTGAACAAGTCAAAGCTGCTGACCATCAGGCAGCATATTCTTGACAGAATACGGGTAATATCTGACGCTAGGATAAGTCTAGAGGGATGGGAGAGGTGGGTCAGAGAAAACCAACAGTTTTTCTCTTACCCATCACGTCTCTTCCAAGATCCTTCAGTTACTGTCGACCATCAGCCTAAACTAGAGGAGGTCGAAGCATTTTGGAGAGGATTCTACCAAGTCCAACATCTCGTGTAAGAAGACTCAAAGAACATGAATAGCTTCAAGGAGCTGTGCAATTCCCTTACAACATCTGAGGAAGAAAGTCCACCTATCACTAGCGAGGTGAAAAAGTATTAAGAGGCATGAAGAACCATTCCACAACGGGACCAGATGGTATCAAGACCTTCTAGTGGAAAAAGTTTCCTTCAACCCACCAGCAACTGGCGCGCATTTTCACCTCAT
>CAKNWU010260428.1:0-10958 GCA_932072015.1 Andricus quercustozae | reverse complement strand
GGGGGGGGGGGGTCTGAAAATGGCACATAATCCGTTACATAATTTAAGCCTGCAGCCCCTTAGTAGTTTATTTGTTTGTCTAAGCGCACTATCTAAGGGGCACGCACGTGCGAGGCATATGAGTCGCACTTCTTGATGGGCACGATATGCGGCGCATGTGCGTCACACTTCGTGAGAGGCATTATTTATAGCATGAATACATAAGTGAGAAGCGTATTTTTGAATAATAGTAATTATTATAACTATAATTTAAACTATAATTATTGTAAAAATGGTTTATTCATAAAAATTGAAACACTCCCAATTTTATCGTAAGCATAAATTAGGCAATTTTTATGAATAACATTAATTGAATGCATTTATAAAATTGCTTAATGCAATGCATTTGATTTATTTAAAAATAGTAATTTAATAGTATGTTACTTTACTCGATCGGTGTAAGATTAACAAGAACTTTTTTTTTGTTATTCTGTAACTTTTTAAAAAGAAAAAAGAATTTCCAACTTTTTAAACTTTTTTTTCTATTATCATTGGTTCTTTTTTTGAACATTAAAAAAATATTTAACAACATTTTTACATCAAGTAACATTCTTACAGCTGTGTAATTATAAAAAAAATTCAAACCCATAAAAAACTATAAAAGAATAAAGTGTAAAAGAAAATAGTTAACAAATATGTCTACAAATGCTTACACCGAGTGAAGAATTTTTTCAAATATTTTTATATGGTCATCCCGAAAGTTAAAAAGAACAAACAAAAAACCGTAAACAATTATAAATGGCCAGAAATTTTTGTTTTGTATTTACATAATATTTCAAAAATTTTCAATTTGAATTGGAATCTTTTTAAAAGATGAAACTGTTGGAATCATTTCAACTTTAAATATTTTTTTATTTTATAACTTCCCTTTGGATTTTGAATTTCATGTTTAATATTGACTGAATTTTAAAATCAAATTTAAAATCAATTTTGAGAAAATTAGTTAATAAATTTAAAACATGCGTCTTTAATTTTTAATACACTTGCATGGATTTTTACTATTTCCGAGTATAATGAAGAAAGCTGCATTTAAAAACCGCGTGCTGTCGTTGAATAATACTTATATGGCGCGACAGCCTTCGTCAATCCAACGGAATTGCACGACGCGCCACGAGTGTCTTCGCGACATCTATGGCGACGTCTCGTTCCACGGTCTCATCTCGGGTCTCGTTTTGCATCATTTTGTGTTTTGTGTTTACCGTGCTTAAAAAAATGCGACATGCATGAATGGCTCTAAATTAGGACAAATTATACGTTATCCAAAAATTGCCGAATCTTTCGTTTCCTTTTCATTACAATTTCGGTGTTTTGAATAACGTAACCTAAATCAAGTGAATATAGTTACGTTTTGGCAGTATAGAAACAGAACGAAAATCACGAAAGTATTTTGTTTCGTTTAGGTCAGGTTCCTGCTTTTAACCTCAAAACGAGTTGGAAAAGGGAGACTGTTTCAGCTGTTTCCATTCAAAAAATGTGAGACAAAGATGCGGAAACTGAATTGCTAATACTCAACTAAAATATACAAATATTTCTTCCACCCATAATAAAAGATACGTTCATGATAAATTACTTGCTCTTTATTTAAAAATATCAATGCAAATGTTTTCTGTACCCTCTAAAAATCCTAAATGTGTGCACGCATCATACCCGCACCGGCACGCATGACGTACGACACACCTGTCATGCATATGAGGACGCAGCTGTGTCATCCCCTGCGCGCACTTTGCTATCTGGGTTATGCTCAAGAAAATGGTTAAATCATGTTTTTTTTTTAATTTACATAACCAATTAACAACTATTGTCGGATGACAAATTATACTACAAAGGAATTATTTATTTGTAGAAAAATACTGTTCATTTTGAAGTAATCACTTTTGATACCAAATTTTAGATTGTTTAAATTTCTTTAAACTCAACGCTAAATATTTCTGAATAGTTTTTTCGATAATTTTCAATAATTCTGAACCAAATTAAGTAATACAACAAAATAGTATACTTGAAAACTGTTTTGCGGTGTACTGGAGGGTGACATTCGAGTGAGAGCGTGAGGACTACCTGAACATCGGCTCCTGTATCTCGGAAAATATTATTTTGTCCTTTTTCTTACTCAAAATTGTTCATAGTAAAAAAGTCAAGCTCTCTTTTCAGACTAAGAAAAAAAGATCGACGTACCCTAAATTATGACAAAAGATAAATTAAAAATTAACTTATTAAAAAAATGGTTACATTTTTTTTCATGTTTTGAATTATAAAATAAGTTGAGAGGGTGTAATAAGTATTTTTTAATACCCTTATTAATAATTCGAGTTATGTAATTAGAAAGAGAGTGACAGGCCATTCAAAATACCTGTAAAGGCGTTAGGGTTAAGAAATAAATCCCCCACTATTTGCAGAGGGGTGGTCATCCTCCTGGTATATACATTTGTCGATTAAGTACTGTTGGGTAGGCCAACATATTCTGAGAATTTAAAGAAATTCGAAAAACATGACTTTTAAAGTTGAGGCAGTTGAGAAATAATGTCTCATGCTGACCTAATGTTGCGGGGAACGGGACGTAAGGTCCACCCACCATGCAAGAAAGCAAGTGAACTTGTAAGACACGGATTCTTGTTCTCACTCTGCTGTTCATGTGCCGTACTAACCGAAGTTTGCATTGCAACCTGTGAGTAGTATGCAGAATTCAATACTTCAGGAACTTGTGAAAAAAATCGTGAGTATTTAAGGAAGTCTGGCTTTTAAATATTTGGTTACATATAGGGTGTACATCAACATGGCCCCGTGAGCTGGATAGATGTTAAAATACCTGGGCCCACAACCCCACAAAAATGTCGAGACACTAACGGAATTTAATCATTTTAGGAAAGCTCCAATTTTTTTGTAAGTGGTACCAACAATAACATTCACGAAATTACCGTTCAGTTGGCCCCGAACCAGAACCCAGCCAGTCAGCCACGCCTGGCAATATGTCAAAAAATTTAGCCGGAACACTGCTTAAATTTTTTACTTTTCCGACATTCTGGGAGGGACGACTAAAATGGTTGATTTTGTTTACTTTATCGACATGTTGCGAGGGGTGCTAACTGCACAGCAGGCCGGGAGACCGCAAACCTTGGCTGAAATTAAAAAAATTGAACAATCGGGCTAAAGGTGTTCGCTCAAGGATTTTCAGGGGCACTGATTACGAATTTTTGGTCAAAAATTCAAAATTCACAAAGGCGGATTCAAAATGGCGCACAGTGGGCCTGGAGACCCGAAAGATTGGCCAAAATTTAAAACATGGAACAATCGGACTAAAAGGGATTACACGGGGATTTTCGTGGTCGCTGATTACGAATCGTTTATCAGAAAAAAATTGTATCTTAGTAATAGCTTAGATTTTTAAATTTCATGCATAGATGTTATGGGATAGGCAAGTGTATTTAAAATCTCTATACAAGTGAGAACGACTGAATGCGAACAGGTAATCGTAAACTTTAAGTGAGTTTTTTTTTAATAAATGAAAACGCGCGAAATGGCGCAGGTCAGGCTTAAAGTGAACATTCTAGTGAACAAAATGCTATCTCACTTTTCTCATTTGACTGTAAAGTTCAGGTGTGAAGAGAAACGAAATGACGCCCATATGGGTTCCATTCTAGTGAACAAAATGGTACCTCACTTTTCTCATTTGGCTATAAAGATCAGGTGTGAAGTGAAACGAAATGGCGCCCTTATGGACAATATCACGTTACTGGTGAATAAATTACGCCAAAAATAATAAAACTATATGTTCTTTTACAATTATTTCGACTAATTTGTATTTTTTTGACATTCATTAATGCAGAAATACAACGAACAATATTTACATTACAAAATTATTCAAAAATACATTAGTTACTGCATCATCCATCTTATCACTGACTTCATATGATTTTCATGTAAAAAAAGTGATAGGCAAATGTAATTATAAGAATCGATTTTTAAATGCTCTGAAGAACCTACAAAATAGGAAATAATTTAATTTCTTTAAATTCCATACTTGGTGTTTGGCCAAGATTTCGGGTCTACCGGGACTGGCCGAGTTCCGGCACTGGGCTGGCTGACCGGTATTTCGTAAATTTTATTGTATGCACTACTCACACAAAAAATTGAAGCTTTCCTAAAATGCTTAAATTTCTTTACTTTTTCGACATCTTCCGAGAGGTGGATTACTGGCCGGGAGCCGGCCCTAGGCCCGCTGAACGGTAATTTCGTAAATGTTATTGTAGGTACTAACTTACACAACAAATTTGGGCTTTCCTAAAATGATTAAATTTCGTTAGTTTTTCGACATGGTTGCCGGATTGTGGGAACCAGGTGTTCTAGCACCTATCAGCCTCCCTGGGCCATGTTAATGCACACCGTATATGTCATCAAATATTCAAACACTAGCATTCTTAAAATACTTACGATTTTTCTCACGAGCTCCCGTACCACAATGATAATTTCTGCAGTTCTGCCACTCGATAATGCATTAGGTCCGAAAAATCTATTGTATTCTCTTTGCGGAACTGGAGAAGTTATCGTTGAGTTCTGCTGCAATCAACTACAGGTACATATAATCAGTAACTAATGATAAAGTTAACATTTGTACTGCAGTTTGTTAGTTTCTCAATTTTTATTTCTAGACATACCACCCCAGAGATTATTGACAGAAGTTCTTGTGGGTCTTTATCATATTCCATGACGGATTACCCTTAGGAACAGAGAGTGTTAAATCCTTTGAATCCGAGACGATAAGAAGGGCACGATGGATGATTCATACAATTCTCATTAATGTACCATAGTCAGCTTTTTCCCTTAAAGCCTTTCGGCATTAATTAAACCTTCTGAAAAATCTAGTTAATGGTGTGAAGAATTTAGTAGCAAAGCGTGGAAAGAAGTTCTGCGAAAATTCTGGAATCATTTATAGTACCTAAGCATAGATCTTATTGGATTATCGTTCTTCGATCAAGAGATGACAGATTTGCAGAAGCATAAAGTGGCTTTTAGCCTGCTTCCTGTTGCAGTGTTGGATGAAAGAATTTACCAGAATATTACTCTCTCCAACTTTTAACCAAGTTTATTGTAACAGCTACTGAGCAAAGATTCTGCATGTAATATACTAAAAAAGTGGAGAATGAACCGGCGCACAGTGGGAGGTATCGGGAATTTATTGTTCATAATCCACCACAGCCTACTTGTGGCCTAGTTTGTGGGAGGGCTTACGGGTCTCATTGGACTATAGATCTACAATAGGTGAACCTGAGGGGCTGCACTGCGAGGTGTGGCTACTCATGCTCGCAAGCTACGATGTGATCGCCGTATCAAGAGCTGAATGGTACCAGGGTCAACAAATCCTTGAACACCCCGGCTTGTCCCTATCGGTAGAGGCGGACAGGCGGGGGTCTTAACGGAAACTTTGGGACACCAAGTCGAATCCCATCGTATGTAGACCCGCCCCCTGCATGCGGGGCACTGCGGGGGGTGTTTCTTATTTCCCTAGCTTCTCGTAGGATCTAAATGAAGTTCAAAAAAACAAAACGAAAATAAAACCAATGAGGGGCCCGTTTCGGGACCCTCCTCTAACCCACCGTCAAAAGTGGAAGGCTTTTTAGGGGGGAATCCACAAGAGGCGGTGCGAACTAAAGATAATGGCGGAGATAATCTTGTAGAAGCCATAGAAGTGCAGATAATGGAACTCTCCGTAAGGAACAGGCAACACTGCGCAGCACAAAAAAAGAGAGACCGCAAAGCGTGTCTCGAAAACAGCAGCCAAGGCACCCTACAGGCGGCAGTGGCTGCGGGAACTTCACCTGGAGCAAATCCTCAGGTTAATCCTATTGGCAAGAGGAAGGCGGGCCTCAGAGAAACACCCCCAAACAGGGAGTTGAAACGGCAGAAGGCTCTGGAAACACAGGGACTTACTTTCGCGCAGATGGCTAGCAACGCCTTGGTGAGGGTTGTCGTTGCGTCGCGTTATTCTGAGAACTGTCTAACTCTTGAGGAGTTGGACAGGCTGATTACCGATCCTTTCCAGGGGCGGGCAGGCTTACCATCCGAGTGACCCAACTGGGCGCCGTAGTGGGATCAGAAGCTCCCGGAGGTGCCCCGAATTAGCCTGTTAATGGATGAGACGGGAATCTTCATGATGCAGATTAATTTGCATCACAGCAAAGACGCATCGGCGGTTCTAGCCAGACTTATGTCTGTGGTGCAGACAGGGCTCGTCCTAATCCAAGAACCATGGTTATGCAGGGAAAGAATTTGTGGCTTGTCAGGGTGAAGCTCCATATATAAGGGGCCGCTCGAAAAAAGTCCAAGGGCATGCATAGCCGTCAAGGGTCTGGATGTGATCTTGGTGCCTAAATTCTGCTCTAGAGATCTCACCGTTATTAAGCTGAAACTCAGGGGCAGTAGCGGAGAAAGGTTAAATGTGCTAATCGCCTCGGCGTATTTCCCTTGGCGATGCCGAGGGACCTCCGCCTCCCAGAGAGGTGGATGCTCTAATTCGGCACTGTCAGCAAAATAAAATTCCTCTTCTGTTAGGATGTGATGCAAACTCTCACCACACGGTGTGGGAAAGCACAAACATCAACGACAGAGGGGAAGATTTAATTGATTATATAGCGGGCACGGAGCTAGAGATTCTGAATCGAGGTGATACTCCCACATTCCAGGCTAAAAACAGGAGTTAGGTTCTAGATTTGACTCTATTTTCGGGTGTTCTGAGAAGCAGGCAGTGGAGTGGAGAATCTCCGATAAGGAGTCTCTCTCGGACAACAAATATATCGTGTTTCGATTAACCCTAGGAAAACCGGTGTTTTCCAAGATTAGAAACCCCAGAAATACACTTTGGGACTCATATAAAGAGGAACTCAATGGGAAGATTGCGGAATTTCCCACAAGCTATGGTACCATTGATGAGTTATAGCGCGCGGACTCGACTGGAAACAATCCGGATTTATCGCATTCGGCAGACCGTAAAAGGGACGGACTTACACGGACACAATTCGGAGTAATCGCATCCGCTAGACCGTATACAGAATTGTTACGGGCGAATTCCAGCCTTGTGTTGAAATGAGGTGAAAATACCAAAACAGCACCACGTGCTCACTCAGCAAAAATTTGTAACGCTAAAATGCTCGATGTTTTTTTTTTATTATTAGAAGGTTGGAATTAATATATACTTATATTTAAGTTGAAATTTCCAACCAGCATCAATTTCGATTCAAATTGAAATTAAACTTTATTTCAGAAATATTAAGAAAGATATGAATGTACCTCACTTCTGTAAGGTGCTGACGAGTTTCCTGTCTCACAGGTACAAAATTGCAAACGGAAGCATTTGGTAATGCAATAATCGCACACTTGGAAATGAAGCTACCTGGCGAGTCACATTTGCAAACGCTGCTTTGGCTCTCACGGTGTATTTTCCTAATCCACCCTATCCTTCCGCCCTATCCTTCCTAATCCAAATTCCGCAACCCCGCAAAAATCCCTGCCTGAATCACCTCAATTACAAACCGTCGAACAGAAGTCAAAAGCGCAGTCTTCTGAGTGATATGTAGTGACACAGATCAACTCCAGTTGTCGCCCGTCCGTACGCCGTGATTCAAATTCCACCGTGACATTAGGAGACAAATTTTCGGTACGTAAGTCGTCGCGTTCTATTGCGATTTATTCGGGACTATACTTTTCTCGGATCGGCAATAGGGATAAGCCGCAGCTACCGATCGAGTGGTCGATCAACGGAGTTTGCAATCCGGACGAAAAAAATTAAACTCTGTGCAATGGGAGGCAGGACCGTAACGGGAACGATTCTTCGTCACCAGCCACCCCGTTTTAGCCAGACTATACTTTTCTCGGCTTTTGCGAGTGACCAAAAGGACTGGAGTGGATAAATAATTAATAATTAATCCACGAAAACAGAAAAGGACTCTTTGCTTTTCTTTTTATCTATTTTTGATCGCCCGCTCTAGAAAAGATAAAGGGTCGGAACCAATCCTCGTTCCTTCTTAAGTTGATTTTTTCTTTCGACAAAGAGCGGTAGCAATAAGGATAGGATAAAAAGAGAATTAAAACAAACTGGTTAGCTGTATCGTTACTAATGATATTTTGTATTTATTTTCCATTACCTGTTGACACGTTGTGCCCATTGCAGAACGTGCCCCTTGTGAATCTCACTATTGTTCTTTTCATAGTGCTTATGTTTTGTTTGTGTGAAATAATCTTGAACATTATTGTGAAATTTTGAGATACACAATTGATTTCGAATTGAGCGCACTTATAAAACCCTTATTTTGATTCCACATTTGTCACATCCGGGACAACAACTCCCAGACTGAGAGTAGGGGTACCAACCGACATAAAAATAAATACAGGAAAGGCGAGTCTCTCGCCCTTGCTTCAGTTTTGGGAAAGCCTCCCCCACCTAAAATTTCGATATTTTAAATTCCTATTTGTTTTTTTTTATCCACGGAAGTTTAGGCAGCAATTTACTTTCAGGAGATTTCAGGAAATCAAAAATTGATTTTGAATAGTTCGTACGTGACAAAATGATGGTGGCAGCGGTGGGGCCTACCCTTGCTTTTGCCCCCACCCGGCTTATGCTACTAGTAACTTTTTTAATAGGCAGCCATAAACTCTCTTCAACTTTAACTTCGCACTTTAAATCAGCACTATAATCATAACCTATATCTATCAATAAAATCAGCTATAATTTTTATGTCACATCTGTGACTCATCATTTCCAATGAAACAGTGTTAATAAATTGAATGCACTTTTGAAAAATAATGTACTTCCAAGTTAAATCAAAAACCCATGTGCATTAACTTGCCGGGGACCCAGCATTAACTTGCTCAGGTACTTTTAACTCGGCAGTTTTTCCGCTTTTTGCGAAACTACTGGAACTTATTTCAAAGGTTCTTTTTGATTATTTCTTCAATTTGGAATGGCGTTTCTCAAGTTTACATGCATGAATAAAGCTTGAAACTTGTACTACCGCCCTAATTAGCTAGAGTGCCACCAAATCAACCCAAAAACCCATGGGCATTAACTTGCCGGGGACTCGGCATTAACTTGTCAGATATTTTTTATTTGGCTGTATACCGGATTTTGGTTCCAGAATTAGTCTCGTGTAAGACAGCCATCATTCCCAATTATGGTACGGTAGGAAGATGCCTAATCTTCCGGGCAGCAGTGATACTAAAAATAAGTTAAAGCATCGCGCAGGTATGCCCGGATTAAGCTTTCAAAACAAGCCTAGTCAGGAAGCTACTAAGAGTTCAGCAGGGCTCCTGTCTTTTTCACTCCTTTCTCTTATTTGTTTTACCTTATCAATATTCCATAATAAAACAGAATAAAGACGTGTTACCCAACCGTAGCTCACTTTCTTAAGGGGGAACGTTACCGTAAAGTTTGAACGGAGAATAATTTTCTATTCCGACCATTACCTCTTTTACGGATGAGAAATACCAGAAAAACCGAACCGAAATCATTTTTGACCTTAATCCAGATTCGATCAGGATGGGAAAGTGGTACCGTAAAGTCTGAACTGAAAATAATTTCTGTTTCGACTCGGTCAGCCTCCAGTCCGTGAGTGTATGTGTAGACTTGAAGCTCCGTTGCACATGTCGAAAAGTCCATCTCGCTCATATATGACGGCGAGATGTTATATAACGTAATCTCGTCTTCCCAGAGAAGAAGGTAGTTCCCATATGCGCTGTTCGGCCAACTGTTCGATCTGCAACCATCGCGCCTGAAGTTGCTCCCGCGAACTCAGACGCACCCATTCTAGTAATTGATCTAGAACTAGAAGAAGCCCTCCAACAAAGGAGAAGTGCCTTCTTGGAAGAGTACCACCACAATCACGCGCCGGCATACCACTGCCCAATATTACGGACATCCTCGATCATTTATGGGAGGCCCAGTATTTTTTGGTCCTTGACCTGGCTAGTGGTTTCCACCAAGTCGAAACCCACCCCGATGACAGGGTCAAGACTGCGTTTTCAATACCTCGCGGGCACTTCAAATATCTGCGAATGCCTATGGAAATTAAAAACGCCCCAGCAACCTTCCAACGATTCATTGACACGGTACTAAAATGAATGCATGGCACCGAAGTCTTCGTGTACCTAGACGATATTGTAGTCCATTCCAAGTATTTAGAAGATTACGACCTGAAGATTAGAAGTTTGCAGTATCGACTCCGAGCAGCCAACCTGAAGCTTCAACCCGACAAGTGCGAATTTCTGGAAAAAGGAGTAGTGTACCTTGGCCATATTATTAGCCACAAGGGGTTGAAACCAAACCCGGCTAAAATAGAGGCGATACAAAATTTCCCTTTCCCAAAAAACGTACGCAACATTGATCAATTCCTTGGGATATCAGGCTACTATCGATGATTTATTCAGGACTATGCGAAAATCGCCAAGTCCCTAACGGACCTCCTTAAGAAGGACGTGAAATGGGAATGGAGTACAGAACAGGATGAGAGCTTCCATATGCTCTGTGACTCTCTTTGTAGCGAGCCTATTCTGCGGTTCTCCGATTTTAGGAAAACCTTTAAGCGAACTACTGACGCCTTGAACCATGCTGTCGGAGCTATAATGACTCAAGACAAAGAAGGAATAGACATGACAGTGGCCTACTTTTCTAAGGCTATGAATAGCTGCCAAGAAAGGTACCCCGAGGAGGAACAGAATGCTTGGCCATCGTCCTGGCTCTGGAATATTTCCGGCCCTACTTGTACAAACGAGACTTTATACTTGCCTGTGTACACGAACCAGTACACTGGATAAACTATATTAGTAATCCAGGAGCTAGACTGCTTCATAGGCGACACAAATTTCGAAATTACCAATACAAATTCGAATACAAACAGGGAAAGCTCAGTAGGGGAGTGAAAGCATTATCGCAAAAT
>CAKNWU010260402.1:0-11684 GCA_932072015.1 Andricus quercustozae | reverse complement strand
AGCCAATCATCGAAGCTCCAATAGATTTTTTTTTGTTTGAAAAATGAAAAAATAGTGGCCTTAGTGGATATTCCTGAGAAAAAAGTTGTGGGTTTTGAAAATAATTTTTTGAAATTAAATTGTTATTTATTTTTTGTTGTTGAAAACAACCTTTTCAGGTTTATAATTCAAGAGCCTTCTGAAAAATTCGTCCCAGTTGCGTAGACCCGGGGTGATCGTAGCCCCAGAGTGCGCGTAGCCCCGCTGTGCGCGTAGCCCCTGTCTCCCCTGCTTGAGATGGTAGACATCATTTTAGCCAATCATAGAAATAACAAAAATACATTCTTTTTTTGAAAAATGAAGAAATAGTGGCCTTACACATAATCACGAGAAAATAGTGTTGTTTCTTCAAAATAATTGTTTGAAAGTAAATTTTTATTTATTTTTTGTTGTTGACAATTCCCCTCTTCAGGTTGATAATTCGAGTGACTTCTAAAAAATTCGTCCCAGTTACGTAGCCCCGGAGTGCGCGTAGCCCCGCTGTGCGCGTAGCCCCGATCTCCCCTACTTGAGATGGTAGACATTATTTTAGGCAATCACCGAAGCTCAAAAAAATATTTTTTTTTTGAAAAATGAAGAAATAGTGGCCTTAGTGCATAATCATGAGAAAATAATGGTGTTTTTCAAAATAATTTTTTGAAATTTAATTTTTTTTGTTTGCTGATAATTCCCCTCTTCAGTTTGATAATGCGAGTGCCTTCTAAAAAATTCGTTCCAGTTGCGTAGACCCGGGGTGCGCGTAGCTCCGCTGTGCGCGTAGCCCCGGTTTCCCCCACTTGAGATGGTAGAAATTATTCTAGCCAATTGTTAAAGCTCAACATTTTTTTTTTAATGAAGAAATAGTGGCCTTAGTAAATAATCATGAGAAAATAATGGTGTTTTTCAAAATAATTTTTCGAAATTAAATTTTTCTTTTTTTTTTGAAAAAGTGTAAAAAGTGATCTTTAAATAAAAATACGCGATAAATTATAGACAAGTTTGATCGATTGAAGGTACTATATTTTTAGCACATATGTGTTCACGTATCGAAAGGGAGGGTTGAAAGTGGACTTATTAACTGTTTCTGATGATAGTTGGACCCTCTGATTTCTATGTGGCTTGACACCCCATCTGTCTAGTTTAGTACTTGTCACCCAATAATAAATGAGCATTTCGGCAACATGTGGACAAAATATGGCATACATTTTTTCAAATAGTAGCGAATTATAATTTTGTAGCTATTTTTTTTAATATTAAATCGAGAAGTTAATTATTTTTTAAATCTTGTACACAATGTAAATTTTCCATTAAATGGCTCGGAATTTTTTCGAATTTTTAAAAATATCCTTTAAACTTTTGAATTTGTAGAAAAAATTCAATAATCTCTCAAATCTGTGGAGATCCTCTGAAAAATCTTTAAAAATCTTCAATAAATGTTTTTAAAATTTTAATTAAGACATTTAAAAACGTTTTGTCCAAATGTGATAGTTAAATTCTGTTTTTTTTTTCAATTTTCAAGAATTTTGCAGTTTAATTGAAATTTCAATGCAACTTTTGTTGAAACTAATTTTTATTGAAAATTGTAGTATTTGCTTAAAAATTCACCTTTCTTGGTTAAAAATTAACTTTTTTGTTAAATTTTTTTATTATAATTATAATATAATAATATAATTATAATTATTACAAATCTTTTGATTATAAGTTTAACTATTAAGTTTTGAATGCAACTATTTGGTGGAAAATTTGCCATTTCAGATTAATCTGCTAAAAAATTCGTATTTTCACTTGAAAATTCAACTATTTGGTTAAAAATTCAATTTTTTGTTTGTTTGAAAATTCAACTGTTTTGTTGAACATTCGTCTTTTTTTAAATAAATTTTTTGGATTAAAAATTAATCTTTTATGTTAGAAAAATAAACCTTTTCATTTGAAAATTAATCTTTCTTGGTTGAAAATTAACTTTTTTATTGAAGATTCAACTGTCTTCTAAAGAATTGTCCTTTTGGTGTAAAAATTAAACAATTAATTAAAAATTGTACTAATTTGCTAAAAATTCGTCTTTCTTGGGTAAAAATAATATTTTTTTGTAAAATATTTAACATTTCAGGTTGATAATTTAACTTCCTTCTGAAAAATTCGCCTTTTTGGCGTGAAAATTAAAATTTGTTGTTAAAAATACAACTGTTGTTTGTTTGAGCTAATTTTCAAATTCGACAATTTGATTAAAAATTCATCCTTGTAGGTTGAAAATTCCAATATTTGGTTGAAATTTATATTATTTTATTACAAATTAATTTTTTGGCCGAAAATTTAATTGTTTTGTTAAGCATTTGTAGTTTTAAAATGAAAATTAGTCCTTTTAAATTCAAAATTTATCCTCTATGATACAAAATTCACCTTGGTTGAAAATTATCTTTTTTTTTCAAAAATTTATCTTTTTGGTTCAAAAGTCAACTGCTTTCTAAACTATTTAACTTTTTAACTTAAAAACTGATGTCTTTTATTAGAATTGGGTCTTTGGATTGAAAATTAATCTTGTTAGTTAATTTAATTTATAATTCTACCTATATTAGTTTTATTTCAAAGAATGAATTCCCCTATTATTCTCCTATTATTCCCCTATTATTCCCCTATTTTCATGAATAATCACCCAATTTTTCCTGTTTCGAGTGCATCAATATATTTCGACTTTAAATATTAGGAATAAAAATTTTCCAGTTTGAATTTAACATTGTTCCTATATTAATTTAATTTAAAGGAATTATTCCCCTATTTTTTTTCCTATTTTATGCATAATCACCCTATTGGGTCTGTTCTTACAACTCAATCCATCAAGAAATTAAAGCGTTTCATATTGAATTCAAAAATGGTGCCCATACTAGTTTTATCTTAACGAATGTATTTCCCTATTGTTCCCCTATTTTTTTGGAATAATCATCCTATTGGGCCTGTTTCGAGATAATCAACATAATTCGTTATAAAATCAAACGCAATCCAACCAGAATTTGAATCATTACATATTAAATTTAAAATCGTACATACATTAATTTTATTTAAAAGAATTAATTCCCCTATTTTCGTGAATAATCACCCTATTTTATCTGTTTCGAGGGAGTCAATATATTTCGACCCGAAATCTTACGAATAAAAGTTTTTCATTTTGAATCAACATTGTTCCTATATTGATTTTATTTAAAATAAGCTATTCCCCTATTATTTCCCTATTTTGTGCATAATCATTATATTGACCCTGTTTTGAGAACGTCAATATAATTTGATACGAAATCAAACTCAATTCAACAAGAATTTAAAGCGATACATATTGAATTCAAAATCGTGCCTATATTAATTTCATTTGAAAGAATGTATTTCCCTATTATTCCCCTAGTTTTGAAAATAATTACCCTATTTTTCCTCTTTTGAGGGAATCAATATATTTCGACTTGAAATCTTAGGAATAAAAGTTTTTTATTTTGAATTCAACATTGTGCCTATATTAATTTTTTTAAAGAATTTATTCCCCTGTGGTTCCCCTATTTTTGTGAATAATCATCCTATTGAGTCTGTTTTTAGAGCATCAATATAATTCGACTGGAAATTAAACTCAAACCAACAAGAATTTAATGTGTTTGATATTTAATTTAAAATTATGACTATATTAATTTTACTTTAAAGAATTTGTTTCCCTGGTTTTCCCCTATTTCTGTGAATAATCATCCTATTGACCCTGTTTTGAGTGCATCAATATATTTCGACTTGTAATCTTAGGAATACAAGTTTTCCATTTTTAATTCAACATTTTACCCATATTAATTTTATTTAAAAGAATGTATTCTCCTATTATTCCCCTATTTTTGGGAATATTCATCCTATTGACCCTGCTCTTAGAGCATCAAAATAATTCGACTTCAAATCAAACTCAATCCAGGAAGAATTTAAAGCGTTTCATATGAAGTTCAAAATGGGGTCTATATTACTTTTATTGTAAAGAATGTATTCCCCTATTATTCCCCTATTTCCTTCAATAATCACCCTATTTTTCCTTTTTGAGTGCATCAATATATTTAGACTCATAATATTAGGAATACAAGAGTTCCATTTTAAATACAATATTGTACCTATATTAATTTTACTGAAAAGAATTTATTCCCCTATTATTTTCCTATTTTTGCGAATAATCATCCTATAGACTCTGTTTGGGGGCATCAATATAATTCGACTTGAAGTCAAACTCAATACAACAAGAATTAAAAGTTTTTCATATTGCATTCAAAATAATGCTTATATTAATTTAATTTTAAAGAATGTATTCCCCTATTATTCCCCTATTTTCCTGAATAATCAACCTATTTTTCCTGTTTCGAGAGCATCAATATAATTCGACTTGAAATCTTAGGAATAAAAGTTTTCCATTTTGAATTCAAAATTTTAAATTTATTAATTTTATTTAAAAGAAATTATTCCCCTATTATTTCCCTATTTTGTGCATAATCATCCTATTGATCCGGTTCTTAGAGCATACATTCAAATATACTTGAAATAAAACTGAATCCAACAAGGATCTAAAGCGTTTCATATTGAATTCAAAATGGTGCCTGTATCAACTTTATTATAAAGAATTTATTCCCGTATTATTCCCCTATTTTCGTAAATAATCACCCTATTTTTCCTGTTTCGAGCGATTCAATATATTTCGACATTAAGTATCAGGAATAAAAATTTTCCAGTTGGAATTTAAAATGTAACCTATATTATTTTATTTAAAAAATTTATTTCCCTATTATTTTCCTATTTTTGCGAAAAATTATCCTATTGACCCTGTTTTGAGGGCATCAATATAATTATACTTGAAATCAAACTCAATCCAACAAGAATGTAAACCGTTTCATGTTAAAGTTAAAATTTTGCCTGTATGAATTTAATTTTAAAGAACTTATTCCCCTATTATTTGCCTATTTACGTAAATAATCACCCTATTTTCCCTGCTTCGAGTGCATCAATATATTTCGACTTTAAATATTAGGAATAAAAGTTTTCTATTTTGAATTCAATATTTTCCCTATATTCATTTTATTTCAAAAAATGTATTCCCCTATTATTCTCCTATTTTCGTGAATAATCACCCTATTTCTCCTGTTTCGAGTGCATAAATATATTCCAACTTAAATTCTTAGGAATAAAAGTTTTACATTTTGAATTCAATATTGTCCCTATATTATTTTATTTAAAAGAACTCATTCCCTATTGTTTTCCTATTTTTGTGAATAATCATCTTATTAATCCTGTTTTTTGAGCATCAATATAATTCGACTTGAAGTCAAACTCAATCGAACGAAAATTTAGAGCGTTTCAAATTGAATTCAATATTGCACCCATATTACTTTTATTTAAATAAGTCTATTCCCTATTATTCCCCTATTTTCGTGAATAATACCCTAATTTTCTTGTTTCGAGTACATAAATCTGTTTCGACTTTCATTTTGAGGAATAAGAGTTTACCATTTTAAATTCAACATTGTAACTATATTAATTTTATTCAAAAGAACTCATTCCCTATTGTTTTCCTATTTTTGTGAATAATGATCCTATTGACCCTCTTTTTAAAGCATCAATGTCATTCGACTTGAAATGAAACTCAAACCATCAAGAATTTAATGCGTCTCATATTTAATTCAAAATGTATAATAAAGCTCGACCAAAAAGATAATTTAGAGCGTTTTATAGTAAATTTAAAATGATGCAGATATTGATTTTCTCTAAAATAATTAATTTCACTACTATTCTCCTATATTCGTGAAAAATCACCCTATTTTCCTATTTTGAGAACCAGAATTTAAACTGTGAACTCAGCTATTGACGCTTTCTTTTATCTCCAAAAAAGCCCTGTATTTTGTTGTGTTTTCCCTTTATTCCAACTAGATCTCAAGACAGTGAAGGTACGTGGGTTAGATGTCGCAGATGATCAGGTTGTTATGCCGGATTCACTCGAGAACTTGCAAGGAATGTTAAGAAAACTGAATACAAGCATGAAGAACATGGGTCTCAAAATTAACCTAATTAAACCAAAAATTATGGTGTTTGAAGGAAAAGGCTCAATGCTACAATAATAATTATGATAATACTCATATGCCCTGATGGTGCAATTTCTCGCAAAGGGAAGAAAAGTTCCTGTGTCACGTCGACAACCTAACTGGTCTGACACCAAGGCTCACACTTTGGACATTTTATACGAAGGGTTAGAGCGAGGCGAGGTAAAGTTCGGTGAAAGGGGAGAATCCATAAGTTTGTTCCAGCCCTTATCCTCTTTTTCCACCCTCGTCTCGGACACTCAGAGCCCTTCTGACTCGGTTCAATCCTAACCAACGGCATACACACACTTTGAAAATGGTATACTTACAACCTCTACACTGCAGCCTCGAATCTTATCCCTCTTTTACCTCTGAAGGCAATACGCCTCGAGGCAGAGTGAGTCTGGATGCTCCTCTTTCATCTTTAGAGATTTGATTATCGACCTTCTCTGCTCGTACCTTTTCAAAACGATATTGCGTCCGCAGAAACAGAAAAATATAGCGGTAGTTGATCACTTTATCATTTAAGGTTGTCTCGATTTATTTATCCGAGTCGTTCTTTATTTCGAAATGGGAGTCGTATTTCACCGAGATTCAAAGGTGGCTTCTTTCGTTTAGTGATCTTTTTATCGTTGGTCTCTTTTTACGTTTTGTGGAAAACTGCTCTTAAAAAGATTTTTAATTTTTAATTCAAGAACACCGTTGGAAAGCTTATGATATTCCGCGTTGAATGACTCCTAATAGAGATATTTTTAACCTTTTGAAGACAGTATATTATGTGAGAAGTTTTTCTGAAAAATGGAGGAATTTCTCTGAAGTCTTATCTTTAATTCAACACCATAAACGTTCTAAAATATTTATGGGGTCCCGAGATATGACTAAAAGTGTAGACTACAGAGGGGATCACCGACTGAAACCCGACGCTGACACGCTTGGAAATTAGTTCACATATTTCGGGAACCCGTAAAGATTTTTGAATTTTTATTGTCTCTAATGAAAAATAAGGTTTCAAAAATTAAGTTCTGCCAATTTGGTTTTTTCTACAAGTTTCGTGACTAAAAATGTCCACGTGTGTCTGCGTCGAGTTTAATAGCTGTGATTGTCGACTTACACCCAACGCAGACACGCTTGGAAATTTGTTGTTATATCTAAGCAATTTATGAAGATTTTTGGTGTTTGATTGGCTTCAATTTAAAATAAGATTTCAGGGATTAATTGCTATCGATTTCAGTTTTATCCTACAATTTTCTTGGCTAAAAATGTCCAAGCGTATTTGCTTCGAGTTTCAGTCGCTTGAGCGGCGAGGCTAGAAGATAGCGGTGTTCGCCGTCTGAAACCCGACGCAGACACGCTTGGAAATTTGTTATTATACTTTTGGAACCCGGGAAGAATTTTTTATGTTTCATTGACCTTAATTAAAAATCAGTTTTCCAAAATTGCGTTCTATTAATTTCAGTTTTTTTCTATGAGCTTCTTGACTAAGAATGTCCAGGCGTATCTGCATCGAGTTTCAGCTACTTGAGAGCGAGGCTGGCCGATAGAGGTGACCGCCAACAGCATTCCGACACACAAACGCTTGGAAATTATTTGTCCTATCTTGGGAACCCGAGAAGATTTTTGAAGTTTTATCAACATCAATAAAAATTAAGATTTTAAAAATCACGTCCTGTTAATTTCAGTTTTTTTTTTAAATTTTCTTGACTAAAAATGTCCAAGCGTATCTGCGTTGACTTTCAGTCGCTTGAGCAGCGAGGCTGGACGAGAGCGATTTTCGACGACTAAAACCCGGCGCAGACACGCTTGAAAATTGGTTTTTATAACTTTGGAGCCCCTGAAGAATTTTTTATGTTTCATCAGCCTTAATTAAAAATCAGATTTCCAAAATCACATCCTGTTATTTTCAGTTTTTTTGTAAAAGTTTCTTGACTAAAAATGTCCAAGCGTATCTGCGTTGATTTTCAGTCGCTTGAGCAGCGGGGCTGGACGATAGCGGTGTTCGCCGACTGAAACCCGACGCAGAGACGCTTGGAAATTTGTTGCAGATTCTGGATAAAAATTCATGTATTGTGTTAAAAATTTACCTTTTTGGTAGAAAATTCAACTATTTAATTAAAAATTCATCTGCTTTGGTTGCGGCTTCAACAGTTTTCTTGAAAATTGTTTCTTGGTAGAATTTTTTTTTTAAACTGATAATTTAACTATTCAATTTTTGAATTGTAAACTGATATTTTTTAACTAAAAATATAAGTATCTAGTTAAAAATGCATGTATTTCGTTAAAAATTCATCTTTTTGATAAAATTTTTATCTTCTTGGTTGAAAAATCCTCTACTTATATGAGAAATCCGCTATTTAAGTGAAAATCCATCTGTTTTGATTGAAGAATCAAATATTTTGTGGAAATATAATTTTTGCTTGAGAATCAATAACCTTAAGTGTTAATTTACTTATTTCATTTTCGGTTGAAAATTCATATTTCAAATTAAAAATTAATGCTTTATTGAAAATTCAAGTATGTTATTGGAAATTGATGTATTATGTTCAAAATTAGTCTTTTTGGTGAAAACTTAATCTGCTTTGGTTGATGATTAAACTATTTTATTGAAAATTATTATGATTATTATAATTTTTTTTAAACTAATGTTTTGAACAGAAAATTTAACTATTATATTGTTAGTTAAAATGTTATCTTTTTAATTGAAAATTAAGGCATTTGGTAGAAAATTCCTTTTTTTAGGTTGAGAATTATTTTCATTAACTGATAATTCAACAATTTCATTTTTGGTTGAAATTTTATCTTTTTGGTGAAAATTCAATTATTTTCTTGAAAATTCATCTTACTTGATTGAAAATTAACTTTTTTAGCAAAAATTTTTGTTTTTGGGTGTAAAGGTTACTGGAAATTTAACTATTCCATTTTTTGTTATAAGCTTTTCTTTTTTACTTGAAAATTCATTATTTTATTGAAAATTCATGTATTTTCTTAAAAATTTATCCTCGGGTAGAAAATTAATCATCTCGTTTGAAAATTTATCTTCGTAGGCTGAAAATTCAGCTATAAGAAAAATAATCTTTCTCGTTCAAAATGCATCTATCTTGACTGAAAATTATCTTTCTTGTTCAAAATTCATCTATTTGGTCGAGGATTTAACTATTTTGTTAAAAATTCGTCTTTTTCATTAATTTCAAATAATTGATAATTTGCTTTCTTTTTTGTTGGAAAGTAATTTTTTAAACTAAAAATTTAACTATTCTTTTTTTGATGGAAAATTTATCTTTTTTAGTTCAAAATTTGCTGTTTTTTGGTATAAATTAAATTTTTTCTTATTGAAAATTTAACTGTTACATTTCTGCTGGAAGATATACCTTTTTTAGTTGAAAATTAATTTATTTAGATGGAAATTATCTATTTTGTCGAAAGTTCGATTTTGTTGTCACAAATCATTTTTTAAACTGAAAATTTACCTGTTTTATTTGTGGTTAACACATTTTTGTTAAGCAAAAAATTAATTTCATTGGCTGAAAATTATACTTTTCTGTTGATAATTCGTTTTTCCTGAGTTAAATAATTTTTTGGGTAATAAATATTTAATTATTCCATTTTTGAATGAAAATATATTTTTGCTCAGCTGGAAATGCATTTCTATAGATTCAAATTTAACTATTTTCCAAATTCTTTTCTTTTTGTTAAAAATTAATTTTTTTAACTGAAAATGTAGCTATTATATTATTTTGTCAAAAATTTATCTCTCCGGGCTGAAAATGATATTTTTTGTCGTAAATTAAACTTTTCGGGTTGAAAATGGAACTTTCCGATTAAAAATGGTACTAGATTCTGCTAAGTTTCTAGAATTTTCTTGATGACTTCATCAACTCATACTGATTATGACGATAAACGGGATTAAGTTAAGGTGTAACAAAAACACCCCTCCCCTGAAATGTTACGTAACATTTGGACGCTTCCTATGAAGAGGATTATGGACGGTTAAAATCGAAGATTTCTACCTTAGCCGCCTCAAGACGCTTCTACAGTTCAAGTGGTTTGCGTCCACGCTAATTTTCTAGAATTTCTTTTTGACGTTATCAAATTTTACTGGTTAGAACGATAAACGGGATTAAGATGTCAAAAATACACCTCTCCTGAAATGTCACGTAAAATGTGGACGATTTCTGAGTAGAGGATTCTAGAACTCAAGTGGCTTGCGTCCGTGCTAAGTTTCTAGAATTGTCTTGAAAGCGTTATCAAATCGTACTGATTATGACGATAAACGGAATCAAGTTAAGGTATAAGAAAAACACACCTCCCCTGAAGTGTTACGTAAAATTTGGAGTCTTCCTATGTAGAGGATCAGGGTAGGTTCTCAGCGAAGATTTCTACCTTACCAGCATCGAGACCGTTCTGTAGCTCCAGTGGTTCGTGTCCGTGCTAAGTTTCTAGAATTTCTTGTTGACGTTATCAAATTATACTGGTTAGGATGATAAACAGAATTAAGTCAAGGTTTAATAAATTAATTAATTATTAATTATTTAATCAATTAGTAAGTCAAACACCCCTCCCCTGAAATGTTACGTCACATGTGGACGCTTCTTAAGTAGAGGATTGAGGTCGATTCTAATCGAAAAATTCTGCCTTACCTGCATCGAGACCCTTCTACAACTCAAGGGATTTGCGTCCGTGTTAAGTTTCTAGAATTTTCTTGAAAGCGTTATCAAATCATACTGATGATGACGATAAACGGAATTAAGTTAAGGTGTAACAAAAACACCCCTCCCCTGAAGTGTCACGTAAAATGCGGAGGCTTCCTATGAAGAGGATTAAAGGTCGGTTCTAATCGAAGATTTCTCGCTTACCTACATCGAAAACCTTATACAGCTCAGGTGGTTTGCGTCCGTACTAAGTTTCTAGAATTTCGTGTTGAGGTTATCAAATTCTACTGGTTTGGACGAAAAACGGGTTTAAGTTTAGGTATAACAAAAAATACCCCCTCCCCTTTAGTGTCACGTAAAATGCGGACGCTTCCTAAGTAGTTGATTAAGGTCGGTTCCCAGCGAAGATTTCTACCTTACCAGCATCGAGACCGTTCTGTAGCTCAAGTGGTTCGTATGCGTGCTAAGTTTCTAGAACTTTCTTGATGACCTTATCAAATTACACTGATTAGGATGATAAACAGGATTAAATTAAGGTGCAACAAAATCAATACCCCCTTACCATGAATCCCATGCTAAGTTTCTAGAACTTATATATGGATGCTCCCAGATATATTTTAA
Organism: Andricus quercustozae; assembly: GCA_932072015.1. Taxonomy (NCBI): domain Eukaryota; kingdom Metazoa; phylum Arthropoda; class Insecta; order Hymenoptera; family Cynipidae; genus Andricus; species Andricus quercustozae. The sequence goes on along the minus strand of CAKNWU010260402.1, from coordinate 331 downwards.
TCTTTTAATGAAGAACTTTAAACAATTATAGAAATGAAAATAAAAGAAATTTGCTTCTCTTGAAAGTGTATAATTGCCTCTCTTATCAGAGAAGAAGCCGAGGAGTTGATAAAGACGGGACTGAATTAAAAAGGTAGAGTATTAGGGCGCTGGTGTTAGTCGCGATAAAAAGACCGTCCATGTGCCATTGGAGACGTGTTAAAGAGGTGGATTTGAGGAAAGGGGAGATTCGTTTCACTTGGCGATAAGAGTTAGAGACAGCTTTTCTCCCTAGTGTAACTAAGCGTATTAGCCATCTAACTGAGCCATATCTCGAAACGTATTTACACAT
>CAKNWU010260357.1:0-11248 GCA_932072015.1 Andricus quercustozae | reverse complement strand
ATGAGTGACCTTATGCTCCCGCTGGTTAGTGTCGCCACAGAGGTATCCAGAAGAATTTCGTAGTGCGAGAGATAGAGGCAGAAGTGTGATGCACAAAAGTAAAGGGCTCATGGTATCGCCCTGACTAACGCCCCTCTGGAAGGTGACCTTGTTTGTTGTCACACGATAAATTCCAGATGAGATAGTAAATCTAGTTTTCCAAAGAGGCATTAATCTCTCAATGCATCTTACTATGTGTGGATGCACCTTCAAGCTTTCCAACAGACAGATGATAAGTCTATGAGAGGTTGAATCGAAAGCTTTCCAGTAGTCAATCCAGGCCATTGACAGGACGCGTTGATGGGCTGCAGCGTCTTTGCAAACACTCCTCTCAATTAGCAGGTTCTCTCGACAGCCTGCTTCACCTTTTTTGGAGCCACGTTGTTCGTACATCTCACCCCACACAGGCTCAATTCGCCGATCAATTTTGTTGTTTAGGACAGCTGTGAAGATCTGATACAGTGTGTTCAAACAAGTTATTGGCCTGTAATTCTCTGGGTTGGACAAGTTGCCTTTTTCGGTCGGAGTATAGTGCGTCCTAACACCAGCCACTGCGGAATGGGCGTATCTGACTTTAGATATGAGGTGAATATGCAGGCAAAATGTTGGTGTGTAGAAGTAAACTTCTTCCACCAGAATTTCTTGATACAATCTGGTCCAGCACCGGAAAAGTTCTTGGTTCCTCTAATTGCTTTTTTCACCTCTTCGGCTGTGATTGATGGACATTCCTCCTCAGATTGTATGAGGTTGTCGCAAAATTCCTTGAAGCGGATGATATTGTCAGTATTTTCTTTCAACTCTAGTGTTTTCGGGATCTTATATACCTCTCTCCAAAAAGTCTCTACCTCGTTGGGCTTGGGTGCATTTTTGACAGAAACAGGGGGATCATTGAACATGCAAGAGGGGTCTCAGAAATCAAAACATATCAAAAAAATCTAAAATGATTATACCTAATTCTATATTTGTACCGACTGTACTATGCGTTAGCGAGACATCCACATGTCAAGAAAAGGACAAGAGTAAAATTAACGCGATCGGCATGAAACCTCTGCGCACAATATGCGGAAAAACACTGATTGACAAAGTCCGAAACGAGATAATCCTCAAAGAATGTGGTACAGGAGAGACACTAGTTGATATATGGGAACGAAATCAGTTAAGGTGGTTCGGACATGTTGAAAGAATAAAAGATGAACGGCTGATCATACAGTTGTATAAAAGTAAAGTAAATGGCAGAATGCCCAGAGGTAGACCGCCGAACGAATGGTCAGAATCTGTGAATGAGACATCAATCCGAAGAGACTTAAGAAGCCATAGAAACACGAGAGCTTGCATGAAAAAATGCATGGACCTGAAGGAAGCTGGAGTAGTATGCCAGGACAGAAAAGTTTGGCGACAAATAGTTTATAAAAAGAATGCGAGTAGAGTGAATGACGCCTGAAACAAAGACCATGATACAACAGCCTTAATTTAAAAATTTTTACATCAATTGAAAATTTTAATTATAAATTCTTTTGGAGTCTTTTAAAATTCCCTAAAACATTCATAATCCTTCAACATCTTTTGAAATAACATAAAACTTTTTAAAGCTCATGAAAATTTCTTGGATTCTTTTAGAACATCCTAGAATATTTCAAATCCTTTGAAATTTCATCAAATTACTGAAATCAATTGAAAATTCTTTTAAATCATTTAAAATGCCTTAAATTGTTTCGAATCCTTTAAAATCTTTTGAAATCTATTGAAATATTTTAAACCTCTCAAAATTTCCTTGGGATCATTTAAAATGCCCTAAAATATTCCACATCCTTTGACATATTTTAAAATCTTTTAAAGAATTTTCAAACCTCTTGAAAATAATTTGAAATTTTTAAGAATACCCTTAGATATTTCAAATCCTTTCAAATCTTTTCAAATGCCTTGAAATTCATTGAGGCTCTTAGAAATTCCTTGAAGTTTTTAAAAATACCTCAAATCTTCCAAATTCTTTGAAATCCGTTCAAATTATTTGAAATAATTGAGAATTCCTTGAAATCTTTTTAAATATCGTAGAATCTTTCAAAATCTCTCAAATCTTTGATGATACCTTTTGAAATATTAAAAAATGTTTGAAATAATACCAAATCCCGGAATTCTTGTGAATAAATCCTTTAAAATCTATTGAAATATTATAAAATACCTTGAAATTACACACATTAAATCTGATATTTCCTGAAATTGTGGAAAATTGATTAAAATACCTTAGGAGCTTTTAAAATCCCTTATATAATTGAAATCCTCGGAAATCTGATAAAATCACTTAGAATCTTTCAAAATATTATAATACCGGGGACAGGTCCTGCAAAATCGTTCCATACCTTCCGAAATTCTATGAAACTATTTAATGACCCATGCACATTTTGTTTGAGCACTTGAAAATGCCTTAGAATCTTTTATTTAAAACACCCTACAATATCCCAAAAAATATCCCAAAAATCTCTCTCTCTCTCTCTCCCTCCCTCACGCCTCTTTTAAGATACCACAAAATAGTTAAAATCCTTTGAATCAGATTAAACTACTAAAATCAATTCAAAAATTCTTGAGATATTTTAAAATAACCTAAAATATTTCAAATAATTTGAAATCCATTGACATTTTTTGAAATATTTGAAAATTCGATGGAATTTTTAAAGATACCATAAAATTTTTCAAATCTATTCAAATCTTTTGTAATCCCTTGAAAATTTTATGGAATCTTCTAAAATACCCTTAAACATTTCAAATCCTTTTAAACCACTTTAAATTATTGCAATTGATTAAAAATACCTTAAGATATTTTAAATCCTTTAAAATATTTTGGAATTCCGTGACATTTTTTGTTAGCTCTTCAAAATCCCGGGGAATCTTTAAAATCACCCTAAAATATTTCGAATCCTTTGAAATTCCTTCAAATTATTGAAATAAATAAAAAATTCCTTGGAATCTTGAAAATTTCCCTAACATATTTCAAATCCTTTCAAATCTTTAAAAATCAGTTGAAACTTCTTAAAGCTTTAAAAAATGTCTTTGAATCTTTTAAAACACTTTGAATGTTTTTAAATCATTTAAAACTTTTTATATTCCTTGAAATTATTGAAATCTCTTTAAAATGCCTTAGATTCTTTTAAAATGCCCTTAAATGTTCCCAGTCCATAAAAATTCCTTCAAATGATATAAATAAATACAAAACACCTTAGAATCTTTTTAAATTCCCTATAAAATATATATTTATTGGAAATATTTCGAAAGCACTCGAAACTTTGTAAAGCTTTTTAAAATGGCTTCGAATATGTTAAAATGCTCTAAAATATCTCAAATCGCCTGGAATCAATTAAATTACTGACATCAGTTGAAAATTCATTGGAATCTGTTAAAATACCCTAAAGTATTTAAAATCCTTATAATCATTTAAAATTCCTTTAAATGATTGACATCTCTTTAAAATACCTTGGATTCCTTCAAAAATGCCCAAACATATTCCCAATCTTTTAAAATTCCTTGAAATTAGCGAAATAAATTTTAAAAAATCCTTGATATCTTCTGAAATTCCCTCAAATATTTCCCTACAATATATATTAATTTGAAATCTTTTAAAATACTGTAAAATATTTTTAATTCTCTGAAAGCATTTCAATTGAAAATTCTTTGGAATCTTTTATGAAATCCTTGACATTTTTTAAAGGTCTTGAAAATTCCTTGGAATTTTTTAAAATACCCTATAATCTTTTAATTTCTTTGAAATCCCTCTAAAAATTATTGAAATCAATTCAGAATTCTTCGCACAGGAAATAATTTTTCATAACCAATAGTTTAAAAAAATGAGAATCTTTTATAGTCTGAAAGTTGTGTTTAGTTGTGCTATGCGTGTACAACTACTCTTCTTTATTCATAATGTGTCCCCTGAAGGTTTACATGACTTCCATTTCTTCCAATCCTTCCATCTACATATTTTATATTACAAAATCTTATCCTTACTATTTACAGTTATTTACATCTATTTACATAAAGTCTTATATCTAGATCCTTATTTCTATTTTTGACGCAAGCGCAATTTGGGATTTGTTAGCGAACGAGTGAGCGATTGATCGAAAGCGAGTGTGCAAGCGAGAGAGAGAGAGAGAGAGATCGAGAACGCAAACGCATCTTAATCTACTTAAGCTATTATATAACCATTCCTTACAAATCTTTACGCTTCTAATTTAAGCGACTTCCGTTTCCTTTTTCTTTCACTTCTCTTGTACCTCGACTTTACAATTTTTTTTGCATTCCAATCTTTCATTCTTTTTCATTCGCTCCCCTAGCCCCCTCTAACTCATTCATCCACTCTTCCCCCAAACCATCCTCCCCTAGAATCTTTAACACATTCTCTTGCCAGCTTCCTTTATCTTCCATTCCTCTCCTACATCCTTCCCACACATGCTCCCATGTTTCCTCTTCCCATTCACAGATTCTGCACTTCCTGTTCTCTTTCTTTTCCCAGTAAATACCTGCCCTCACCTCGTTTCCCAATCTAAACCTTGCTATTCTTGTCCACCTTTTCTCTCCCCATCCCTTTTCTAAATACTTTGGTACTCCTTCCTTTTTTATCATCTTCTACCATCTTATACACATCTTATACTTATCTATATAAGGGAATTAAGAAAATTGAGAAAAGGAACAAGCAGTGGAAAAGAATATAGGAGGAAAAAGAAGAAGTATACTGAGTTGTGTGAGCAAAAAAAAGAGGAGGCAAATAAATGGTTTGAAGAAGAAGCGGAGAAGGCTAGGACGGAAGAGGAGGTTTGGAAGGTAGTAAATAGAGAGAAGAAGAAGGAAAAGAGTAAACCAGGATATTGGGATGGTAGAATGGAAACAATATTTTATAGAATTGCTAGGAGGGATAGAGAGGAAAGTTAGGAAAGGAGGAAAAGATGGCATGGAAGCAGGTGAGGAGGAGGACATTACAAGGGAGGAAATAATCAAGATATTAGGGATGATGAAAGATGGAAAGGCGCCTGGCATAGATTAGATTCCAAATGAAGTCTGGAAATATGGGGGGACAGAATTAGAGGAATGGGCATGGTTGATGTGCAATAGAGTTTGGCGAGGAGAGGGGTGGCCAGAGTTATGGAAAGAAGGAATAGTGATACCAATAGTGAAGAAAGGCAAAGGGGAGGAGGTGGAGGATTATAGGGAAGTGACACTAATGCCAACATTGTATAAAGTATATGTGACTGTTTTATCGGAGAGGTTAAAGAAAGAAGTTGACGAAAAAAAGATAGTGCCTCCGAATCAGACAGGGTTTAGGAAAGGGATAGGGGTGATGGACAACATATATGTTCTCAACTGTCTAGTACATATATACCATCAAGCCATTTCCCTTTCGGTGAGCCTCTAGGGGTAAGCGTGACACTACCCGATTCGGGTAGTGTTTTTTAAGGTGGATAGTTTCTTGTAGTAAATAACTACAAGTGTGGGCTCACCACACCCACGACCGCCAACAGCAACGCAGTAGTATCAGACGGGCACCCATCCAAGTACTAACCGCGCCCAACACTGCTTAACTTCAGTGATCTAACGGGAACTGGTGTTTCCAGCGTGGTATGGCCGTTGATTAAAATGGATAAAGGGGCAATGATAGCAATGTTCGTGGATTTAAAGGCGGCGTTTGACTCATTAGACACAGGCGAGATAGAAAAAGTTATGGTGAAAAGACTTGGAAGAAGAAATGAAGAGAAAAGTGTGGGGCGGAGTTAGGATAGGGATCGCATACGCGGACGATATAGTGTTGATGGCAGAGGCTGAAGAAGGGATGGCGGGCTAAATTACTGGCTTAGAGAAGTACTTAGATGGGAAAAAGTTAAAGTTAAATGTAGAAAAGACAAAGATAATGAGGTTTAGAAAAGGAGGGGGAAGAAAGAAAGAATGGACGGGGAGATGGAAGGGAAAAAAGTTAGAAGAAGTTAAAGAGTTTAAGTATCTGGGATATACCTTGTTACGTGGGGGGGCGACACGCTAGCCCCCCCCCGCCCCATTTAAAAAATCAAAGTTTAAAATACATAGACTTGAAGATCTCCAAATGCACTGATATGCGCCACCAAAGAAAAATTTTGCGCCACATTAATAACCGAGTTATCAGCGATCAAAAGGGGGGGGGGCAGTGTGACGCAGGTGTTAAATCCTCGTCAGTTATATGCAATATACAATTAAGGGTATAGAGGTATTCGTCTTCAAATGCACTCATATGCGCCACAGAAATTGTTTGCAAACATTAAAAACTGTCCACGATACGAAGCTTTTAACACCTCACTAAGTGATGACCATGTGATGACAGACAAAATAAAAAGTTTTTAATCCGCAGTGATGAAGGCACTGTCCTATAGGGTTTGAAATGCACTCATATGCGCCACAAAATTTTCTGAATATCTTGAAAATTGCCCAAGATATGAAGGTCATAACATTTTTCAAAGTGATAACCAAAAAAATGAAAAGTTTTGAATCCGCAACTGATGAAGGGACTGTCGTATAGGGTTTCAAATGCACTCATATGCGCCATAAAATTTTTCTGAATATCTTGAAAATTGCCCAAGATATGGAGGTCATAACATTTTTCAAAGTGATAACCAAAAAAATGAAAAGCTTGAATCTACGCTGATGAAGGGACTGTCGTATAGGGGTTCAAATGCACTCATATGCGGCATGACATTTTTTTGAATATCTTGAATATTGCCCAAGATATGGAGGTCATAACATTTTTCAAAGTGATAACCAAAAGAATGAAAAGCTTGACTCCACATTGATGAAGGGACTGTCGTAAAGGGGTTCAAATGCACTCATATGCGCCATAAACATTTTTTGTATATCTTGAAAATTGCCCAAGATATGGAGGTCCAAGATATGGAGCAGTGACAGTTCTGGGACACTACTACGTAGTTCCAGCTGCCACCGACAGATGGCTCCACAGGTCAGTCCCCATCAGACGGTAAAAGTTACCATCAGTCGGTAAGTCACCGACAGGTGGCGCCACAGGTCAGTCCCAATAAGTCGGTAAAACAGTTACCATCAGTCGGTAAGCCACCGACAGATGGCGCCATAGGTCAGTCCCCATCAGTCGGTAAAAGTTACCATCATTCGTTAAGTCACCGACAGAAGGCGCCACAGGTCAGTCCCCATCAGTCGGTAAGAGTTACCATCAGCCGGTAAGCCATCTACAGATGGTGCGACCGGTCAGTCCCCATCGGTCGGTAAAACAGTTACCATCAGTCGGTAAGTCCACCACTGATAAGCAATGAGAGTACGAAATTTGAATTTGAACCAACGATGATTCGAACAGTCCAAAGCTGCAGATAACTGAAATTCACCTCGTTTTTTTACTCTTAATTTGATATCTTCTGGAAGAATGATTTAATATTCACTAATATAACTTATAACTTATTAATATCACATTTTCAAATATTATCTTGAAGTTTAAATATAAGTAGACACATATTTTATTTTTATTTTAACTGTTTATTGTATACATAGTTTTATAGTACACAAAATTGACAACGAGATTGCAGTTATTCTACATATTTAAATTCAAAATTATGATATGGTCCACCAATATAATACAAATAGAGTTTCCCTTTTTGAGCCGCTTCTTGCACTTTCTCAAACGTGTCCTCACATTGAGCAGCCTCAAAGACTTTAATGATCCTACCGGGTAAGAAGATTGCAAATTCTTTCTCCAACTCCGCCACTATCCTGTTACCATACTTTGTCTGAACCTTGCGGATTTGGGAAACAGCATACTCCTTTTTTGGAGTAAGATTGGACATCGGTTACGTGGACAACACTAATGCGCATGTGCATAAATCTTCTAGAAACTTCAATAAAACATAATCAATGAGTTATACTAGTACTATAATGTGGGAATGCGCACAACTAATGATAGTAGCATTCAAATTAAATTTTTTTTTAGAGAAGTTGATAAAGTTAATTATAAGCGTCATCTATTATTGAAAATCAAAAATAATAGTTGGACATTTGATACATACTATTGAATGATACTATAGTGCTAAATATTTATTGAGAATAATGTAACTAACACTTCAATTTTCCTCTATTTTATTATTTTTTTTATTCAAGAAAATCTTATCTTTATCTTACAAAGTCAAATCTTAACCTAATTTAACAGGGTAAAATCTAATTTGATATAAGATACATTCTTAAAACATGAAGTCACACTTATTGTGAAAGTCTTTAAGCGTTGTATTTGTCAAACAAGTATCTGTTGTATCTACACCTTTAGTCACATCATCAACATCATCGTTGTCAGCGCTGCTTCCAGCATACATCCTGATCGTTGGCTGTTTCTGTGGAGTCAAGAATTAGGTCTTGAGTGCCAGGATGTTTCGGACAGCACAATTGTGATTCCAGAATTGGGTATGGTGATTACATGTGGTGAGAACTGTATTGTGTAATTTCTTTAGCGAAGGGCAGCCCAGATCCTCCAAATTGCGTACACTTAATCCAAACTCGTCGAGCCATTTCTTCTTTTCAAGTCCTTTGACGTAGATTGCATAAGCTCCAAACAGCACCTCTTGGAGTATAGGTCTCACTTGCTCATAGGGTACTTCACCAGAATTCCACTGAATACCGTGGTAATTGCGCGTCAGCCACAAATTTTCACTCTTGTATCGGGCAGGCAGAGAGTTCCAATAGCACGGAGGTTCAAACAGGTATATTAGAGGTTGGGCCTCTTCCTGAAGATGTACCACAGCCAACTCCTTGAAGACGAACTGGTTTTTGGGCTTCTTGAAGCCTTGCACGTCCACGATGAAATCCATTTCGATGAAAACTGGATTCTGTTTCTAAAATCATCTGTTTTATACATTTTCTCCCCACCACCGGTATTATCCTCACTACTACCAGTACTATCATCTTAAATCAACTTCTTTACGCTACCACTAAGTGGATTTTGTTTTGAGCAATCAATGACACTGAGAGGAGCGTATTCTTTGAAATCACTTTTCTTCAAAATTGGTTCAGGCTCTTTACCATAGTAGGCAACCTTAAAGTTTGCATACATCTCATACTGTAGTGCAAACTGATTATGACTAATATCCAGATTCAAATTACCGTATGGATAGTACTGTGAATTGAGGAACACCTTGAAATTGGTTATAATGCAGTGATCGAAGCGATTAGCATATCTGGCAAGCCTATCCTTTCTGCCTGTCTGGAAACCCAGTATAATATAGCGTGGTTTTTCCAACTGACTTGACGTTTTCACTGTCCGTATATGTCTTGAAGTGGTGGGTAGCAGGGGGTATTCATACAACTACCATAAGCGAAAACTCATAGTAGTGAGAATATCTTTTCCAATGATGTCGAGCAACTGTATCTTTTGCTGATCTGAAGCCATTACATATGGTATCATCCACTCCACTTTAGAAATCGAGACCTTAAATTGCTCTTCGTTTCCTGGCGCTTTTCGTGCTTGAACAACAGCATTGAAGTTACTGCGTGATCTTGTCAAGATAAGTTCATGCTTAGCGTTCACAACGACCTTTCGATAGTCTTCAGCAAATCCTAGGATCATACTGAGTGGTATAGTAACATCAAAGTATCCCTCATCATTGGTAATACGTTTTGTTCCTTCCGGAATGTCAAGCCATCCTGCATTCTCCATAAAATAAATTTGTCCAGTTCATAGCGAATTTCATCAAACAGATAGCAGATGGCATTGCTCACTAATGATGTACCAGTAACAGCTGTAACTCCATCAGGTCTGTCAGTCTTCCATACACTTGCAGTAAACTTTTTCTGGGTAGTATACACAAATCTTGATGCTGGACAGCAATTCGAATTTCATCACTGTTGTTAAATGATGCTGAGGCATAAGGCTGATGTCCATGAATCTCATAGTGAGCTATGGACTCATCAAATCTCACTGGTGCTTGAATGTTTAGTATTTCTTCCTTTTTTGTTACAACAAAAGGAGATCATAAATATCTTGAATTGTCATTTCAGTTTCTTTTTTCACGAGGTGTGACCTTCAGATCAAGCTGTGTCAGAAAAAGCACGTTCTGAGGTGTTAGCGCCTTGCGTGCTGCTTAAGAACTGGCTTGTGTTTGACATGTTGGCGCTCTTATATAGACTCCTTTGCGATTGTACACGATACCCATTATAATGATTTGACGTATAGTCGTATTGTTATAACCTCTCCTCGAAAATTCACCAAGTCTCGGTCCTGATCAACTATGTGGAGCTGAATTTGATGTATTGTCTTCACAGCGATTGGGAGGTAAATGACGTGTGATGGTACTTCCATAATCTTATATCCTGGGGGTACAAAAGGAAAGAATTCATGAATCGTGTGCACTTTGCGATCGTTGATGTAAGCTCCAGTAGTAATGCTGCACTCAACTCGTAGAGCGTTGACTTTGAGAATAGCCACTGGTAGATCAGAAGTATGAGTCTTATTGGCTTCAAGAATACGTGACGTGAATCCCAACAATCGTCCAACAGAATCACCTGGTTGAAAGTTCACTTTACGATCAAACGTTATCTCACTGCGCAATGTGTTATTATTTGGCTTAAGTTTTATTGTGATGCCATCAATTGCGACAGCCTTCTGGACATAACTCTCAATATCTTCAATTTCATAGCTGCCAGTAGGTATGGTCACTACTCGATCACCGACATAGATTTTATTCTTTCCCGTTTCGACGTTAGGAATCGCATTGAATGTGAGCAATTCAACGAGTCCAAGAGCATAGTTCGTATGAGGAGAGAGTTCTATTGGTGGAAAATACTCTGCGTCTAACACAGAAGAGTTTCCTGTTATTTTGAGAGTAAGTGATTCATCCATGATGATGCATTTCTCTATACTGACTCTACTCCGTTCATCACCCACTCTTATATAGACAGTATTTATCTTTTATATGCAGCTGTCCACATACAAATTTTAAGCACAAATGTCCACATTCAAAACTGTCATAATCCTGATATCTATCATGATTGTACTGTATCACGCTACCAACACCAAGATAATCTACAAGATCCGATGGTGGACAATGATTACCGAAACTGTCAAAGTATAGGACATTATCACCGGTCTTTCTATAACTTACCCAGTGGGTACCAGGGCCATAACTGTTATCAAGATTGACAATAGCTGACTCAATTTGGCGGGGTCCCTTCACTGGTAGTTGATTGCGCATAAATA
>CAKNWU010260333.1:0-12825 GCA_932072015.1 Andricus quercustozae | reverse complement strand
TCAAAAGAATGGACTGTCTCAACCAAACTAATATTCGTAAAAGCATTTATAGTCTAATTTTAAGCAATATCTTGTTATTAGTTTACAGGTAGGTATTAAAAAATTGATTGCTTTTAAATTTCAAAGATATTGAAAGTTAAATTTCAAACCTTAAGTTTTCAGTTTTAAAAAATTGGATTGAAATCTAAATTGCGTGGTCCATGTTTGTTAGTTATAATTTACATCTAAATTTAAATTATTTAAATTATTAACTGTACGTTTCTATTTCATTACGTATACTAAAGTCGTTAAATGGGGACACGAATGAGCCTAAAAATATACGGAACATCACTTAAATTTTTGAGGTTATCTTTTTGTACATTTCTGTTGTTAAATAACGGTACTTTCATTCTATTTTTTCAAAGCGAAATCAAGTTAGTAAGTGTATGCTTTCTCCAATCAGAGTACTTAAAATATAATTTATTGTAGCAAGATAAGAAAAATGCAATCCATCGATAAATTAATCAATCGAACCAAACATAACCGTTTTAGAATATATGAAGTCAGTCTCTTAATGAAACATGCACTTATAAATTAAAATATTTAAATAAGAATTTAAAATCCATATAATCATCAGTATATTATATCCAAACAAACATATCCATAATATAAATGTAGCAGGTTATGTCCATTACTTATCCCTAAAGATTTTGTGGAGAGATAGGCGAAACCGCCCGTCCGTCTTTCAACACGATGCGAACAGATGCAAAAGCGCGACTATCACTATACCACGTTTGAGGTCTGTTGCTGTTTCAAAAATCTGATGTAACATACGCGCCACACAGGGGACGTAACGTTCCCAGACTGAGAGAGCAGTCGTCATAAACAGAGGGCGCATTGTAGCCCTACAGTTTAACGCAGCAGACGTACGTGTGAGTGCCGCTGCTGTACAAAATTTCTTTCCGTGTATAAAAACCCCAGACTCACCCCTGGCGGTTGTTTTTTACATTCAAGAAGTTATACTGTCCACATCAATTTACGAACAGTTTTGACTAAGTCGCGTGTTTTTACCTCACCACAAAATATCCCTAAACTCTTGATTAAACCGCGTCCTTCTATCTCACTACTAAATAGTAAAGGGCAGTCTAGCTTTGAAAATAAAGTCCTATCGGTCTTCGGTGGTCGTATAAATTGATTTCGAATTGCAAGTAGAAATGAATTGAAAACACCCGGTAGAATTCCGTCGATATTCTACAACGTATCGGGGATATCATCGACATTTAAATCTTCTCTTGCCCTTTCGGACTGGAAGGTAGCGTAATTTTTTACACATTAATTAACTGTATGTACTTTCCACTCTCATGTCTTAATAAATAATTAATATCTCAAATCACTGTTATTCTGAATTTACACAATCCCCTGGGATTGATGAAGTGCGAACGATCCCACAAAATTATAAATTGACAGGCCTTACCAACCTGACTTGATCAGCCCATTTAACCTCCCTTACCTACCCTATTACAAACCTACCCTCGCCTTTGCTCGGGACGTGAAATCACTCGTGTAATCTTATTATTAATTATAACAATACATGTAAAACTTAAAGGAAAAAGAACAATGTAAAGCTTTTTTTTACAGTAGTAAAAATAGATATTTGTTCATTTGAAACATGGAAATTCACTCTTTCCCACGTTTTGTACTGCGCAATAATACTGCGAACGGGTTTCTCATAGAAACACATTAAATGAGCTGAAATGAGACATCTAATATCTTTTGAACGCGATTTTATAATTTTTCATGGTTATCTTCAGGTTTTAACGTTCACATTTTATGTTGAACATTCATCCAGAACATCTTTATCCAAAGCCTTAAAATATTTGAGGAAACATAAAATAAACAATGATTAGTTAGCCCAATAGTACATAAATTTGATTTTATATCAAATCAATTTTTTTTTTAAGTGGACTGAAAATAATTTGGAATAACGAACTGTTTTCCTGATATTTAATTTCTTATATGTATAATAAAATGAACAATTTGTTTGACTGACAAATTCAAGGTTTGGCCCGAGAAAAACCTTGCGATTCGACCGTTTCGTTCGCGGCCCTCCTCGGAGCGTCACCTATGAAATGCATCGATCGCGACCGACGCTAAAGTGGTGGGGATAGCGCTCGAGCAACAAATCGGAGAAGCGGCCCTGCTCGGGGGGGGGGGGGGGTGCTCGGATTCAAGAAGCGATAACTTAAATTAAAGAAAAAAATTTTCTCTGGATGAAAAAAATTAGTAGAACACTCAATAAATAAAATTTTATATCATATTATATCACTGAATGACAAAAGAATAATGATTTTAAATTGCCAAGAATCATACTTTTCATAGAAAAACATGAAAAATATTACAATTTTGTATATATAACTACTGTTGAAACTATAATAATACGTTAAAATTTAAGTTAAATGATCATGCCGTAATTGCAACAAAATGCTTTTTCAGCGTTAAAAAATAAAAAATAAACAAAGTGGCTGTAATTTAAGTCGGGCCCCTGCATGTTGGCAACCCGTTTGAATCTCCCATTAGCATACTGCAATGACAGACACATTATTTTTCCATTTTTTAACGCTGAAAAAGAAACTTCTTGCAATTACAGCATGACCATTTAACGCAAATTTTAACGTATTATTATAATTGCAACAGTTTACATATTTGTTTTGCTTCTTTCAATAATTATAATGCCATATTACTTTAGCATTACTTTACCATTACTCTGTAGCGTAATGCTTGCGTTCGGCCGGTCCGTCAGGGTATTGCGAAAAAAGTCTAAATTTCAATGTATGCTTAAAGTACGATATACAGTTATACATAATAAATGAATATATAAATATTGAATAAATACATTAAATAAATAAATGAAAATACATCAATATTCAAGGTCTTAAAACGAACGTTTTTTTTGTTCGTAAGTTTCAATTCGAAAATATTTGATATGAAATTTTTAAGTTTTGGAGGTTTCCAATTCTTTAATTTAACAATGTTATAGTTTTAAATCCAAAAATTAAAAATCTTAGGAAAATGTCAGTATAATCTTTCAAAATTGCAAAGTTTCATATTGAAAAAATAATTTTATTTAGATAAGAATATTCTGCATTGCTTGGTTTTAATTGCATTCACTTTTAAATTGCATAATTTTAGATTTAAATACAGTTACAAATCATTAAAATTGAAGAACTTTCAATTGTAAATCTTCAGCACTCAGCTAAAAAACTAAAAAAAGGTGTAGCAGGCTACCGAGAGAATCTACTAATTGACAGGTACGTCAGCATATACGCAGCAGCCCATCAACGCGTCCATATTGATGGCCTGGATTTATTACTGGAAAACTTTCGATTCAAACTCTCTTAGACTTATTATCTGTCTGTTGAAAAGCTTGACGGGTCATCCGGATATTATTGTGTGACAACAACCGTCACCTTCCAGAGGAAGGTAACTTTGAGGGCGACATCATGAGCCCTCTGCTCTTTTGTATCACACTTCTACCGATATCTATCGCAGTACGCAATTCTCCTGGGTACCTATGCGGCGACACTCATCATCGCGAGCATAAGGTCACTAATGTATTTTATAACGATGACCTAAAGATCTATGCTTCTGGTGCAGGCGAACGTCAACTTGCTTTAAATATCGTAAAGAAGTACACAGGAGAGATTAGTATGGACTTTGTATTGGAAAAGTGTGCCAAGATTAATCTTAAGCGAGGAAAGATTATTGGCGTTCCCGAAGAACCTAAGCTTGTGGATGTAAGTGTTATCAGACATCTTGCCATTGGAGAGACCAATATCACCTATACATACCTGGGTGTGTCTCAAAGCCGCATTCAGGACGAAACACCAGTGAAGGAGTCTCTCCGAAGCAGATACAAGCATCTGCTTCGACAGATTTGGTCTTCAAATCTGTCAGCGTTGATCAAGGTATCTGCGACTAACATGCTTGTCGTCCCTGTTCTACTCTACTCAATATATGAAGAACGAGCTTACGGTCCTGGATAGGGCTCGTCCATAAACTGAAGAAGGTGTTTTTCTGAATGGAACAGTTGATACTCAATTTTCTTTATTACATCTCTACACTAGCAACGCCGTAGTGACATCTGTACTTTAAGCTGCGTAGCTAGGGTTAAAAGCCCCCCCCGCCCCGCGCCCCTGGTAGATTAGCGTAGTATTTTCCCCTACTCCCCCCACCCTTCTAGTGGCTACGTAGTTTATGGACGAGCCCATATCGCCACGCTTATGATCATGCATATGCATAAGAGCTTGCATATCAATTCTTACGTTCCGCGAATATAGATCTCGCGCCGTCAAGGCGGACGCGAACATCTGAATCTCGAATGTCTTCATAACCGAACTGTTTTGAGTACAGCTTACATCGTTGCAAATGACAGAGATCCTATCACCGATAGGTGCAGAGCGTGTCATGAACACTCTGAGACCTAAAACACATACTATTCGGGTGTCCCACTCATGCGGGAACGTCGTATCTCTACAGACATAATGCGGCCCTAAGAGTGCTTTGTTACCATATATGCCGCTCCTTCGAGGTTGGCCGCGACCCTGCCCTTCCAGCCGCTCCGAGGGTGATAGTGTCAATTATCCAAAACGAGAAGTGCTACATTTTCTTGAATTGCGATTTTTGGAAATCAGTCTTCATTGCACACTCGAAGCCTGACATCATTCTCTAAGACTTCGAGAAACGAAATATACTCGTGAACGAGTTATTGGCTCCAACCGACTACAACATCAATGCCTTCGAGAAGGAAAATGAGGAGAGGCTTAACCTTTTTTAAATGATATATATTGGAGAAAGACAGGTAGGTACGGCCCTTCATTTTTTCCTCTCTTACTCAGAACTGATGCGAAGGATTAAACTCATGTTTGCTGTCACGCCTTATATTATTTTGCAATAAAATATAATTTTTAAACCCTTTTGAAGTTGTTCATAGATTTGAGGCATGAAAAATTACTTTTAAGTACTTGAAAATAAGAAATAGCTGAGGCCCATTTCGTTTTTCCTCCCTTGCTTTGAAAACCTTGCTTTTCAGTTGCTTGCAAATTTTGAAAGCGCAGCTCTTAAGGACCATTGTCTTCTATATTTTTCACAGAAAACGTCTTTTGTTTCTCCTAATTTTTTGCCTTTACCTCGTTCTCATTCTCAGGCCACAATTTTACTCAAATCCAGAAAAATGTTAATGAATATATCTTAAAAGATTAAATATTCTAAAATAACGGCAGATGCTTACCTAAAATTGAGAAGAGACTCCGTTTCAACTAATTCACATCGTTCCTCAGAATCGGACGAACTCGATGTGTAACTCTCTGCTTCAGGTGAGTTTGCGATTCTCGAATTCATCTTCTCCATTTCAAAAACTTCCCTCATTTTTACAATCCTCCGATTAGATTTTTCAAATAAAGTTGACTGTGCTATTTTATCAAAATTTAGAGATGCATGCTCAGACCCATAATAACTTAACGCCGAAACGTGGTTCATCGATGAATTATCATTTATAACACGTATTCTATTCTGTAAAAGGCCTTTGATGAGCGAATCGTGAGAAGCTCTCCTAGACATCATTGGATAATCTGGACATTCCATCTGCTTATTTTCCTTAGATAATCTCAGATTATTCTGGAAGATTCCTGTGCTCTCACTTCCGTTTATTTGAGGGAAGTGCCGTTTAGGACTAATGTGTTCTAAATCCTTTATACTTCCCCTCTGCAGTTCCGGTTGAGAATTTCTACTTTTTGAGAGGGCCAGCTCTATATTAAGTTCCGTATTCTTTATGAGCTCAACTCGTTTGTTTGTTAAGCCATTATGGAATTTTCGAGATGGAGATGGCACCATTGGGGAAGTATTGCTATTCCTTTGCATGTTCGCAAGAATGTTTTCTGCTTCCATGATTAGTTCTCGGTATTTTTGGTCTGCTTCCTTATCAGCTTCAATCAGGGCGATTTCAGAAGCAAATGCTGCCATGTAGCCCTTCCCTGACATCTCCCGCTTTACCAGGTTGCCGTTCACGTAGCTCACCTGTATTAAACAAATAAAGAGAATAAGATTTTATTAGTTTGAGACAGTATGAATTAGGATTAAAATATCTTACCGAATTAGATCTTCGTTTTACAATTTCCGCAGCCCTTTTCTCAACGAGAATCTGTCGAGGCGAGATTGAGCTTCTATCATCAATCGGCTGCTTTATTGGAGAGTAATTTATATTGAGGTCGTGCTTCTTTCTCCTAAGACAAATTGGAGTTCCTCCTGCACTTCGACTCCCTTGATTGAAACCCGAGTTCTTCAAAAGCAGCCTCTCAACTAGAACCCTGTTTAGATTCGCAGTTTCATCATCGCATTTGCGTCGTGGCGAGATCCGCTTTTTTCTCTTCTCATTGGACGGCTTTTCATTGGTTATCGTATCTATTTTCTTCAGTCGCATGCTCTGTCGTTTTGCGATACTTCCCACGCTGATCGATCTGTGAGTACATTGCAACTCTTTTAGAAAGTGAACATCATTAAATTCGTATTTGCCTTTATAACTTAGTTTTCATATCACTGTATTCCACAAGCCTGCAATGGATGTGTATTTTAACTTTTGATTATTGATTCCTATGTACTTTTCGGCGCTGAACCTAAAAATGATCTTCATTTTGCACCACCACGTCAGGATTTTTGCAAATCACAAATTTTGAAATGACCAACAACCCAAAAATCGCGAAAATTGTATATGAATAAGAAACGTTGAGTGGTGTCTATTTTACGATTTCTTCACTGTCTTTAGCCTATATTATAAATTATGACTGATATTAATACACTGAAAAACATTTGACTGGCCCCATGAGAGGGGGATGGGCGGGGGTTGACTCATTAGACTTTTGAGTTCTCTATTATGATCAAAAATTCTATGAATTTATAAATTATTTTAATTTTCAATGATGGCAATTATCTGCCATCATCGTAGAAGTGCATTTTCCTTGATATCTTTTATCCCTTTCTTTGATGTCCTGATGCAATCTTTCGCCCATATCTTCACTAACAGCACCAAGATTTTCAGGAAAATAGTCCAGATGTGAATGTAGGAAGTAAACCTTCAAGCTCATTAAGCAGCCCAATTTTTGAAACTTTTGCAGCATATTGTAAACGATTGATTTGAAGTTCGGATCCTTCTTATTGCCAAGAAAGTTATTTAATGTTATTTAATGTGTAAAGGTGGAAGGAGAACTTTTTCCGGATCTACAAGAGCTTTTCGGAGCACATTTTTAGCTCTAGGTTCTAATAAAGCTTTGCGTGGCCAAGCTTTCCGTTTCCAATAATTTTCTCTGTCTACTATTCCACTTGCACATAGAAGAGGGAAACTTCGTATAGCCTCCTTGCTGTCCTAAGAGCATAGATATTATTTTAAGATCGCCGCATATAATTCACTTATGACCCTCGTACTTGATTTTATCGAGAATGAATTCTAAATTTTCTTACCTCTCTTTTAAATGAACAGAATGTCCAACGGGTATTGACGCAAACACATTTCCATCATTTCCATTGTGAAGCAGTACAACTTTGATGCTTCTTTTGGAAGAATCTATGAATAGTCTTCGATCGGTGCTTACGGTAGGAATGTTAAATTCATTCATAGTACAGGGACCTTATTACAGAAGAAAATCTGCAGACGTTTTACAGCCTCTTGAAGCCATTCAGAAAATGAAAGATTTGTTTTATAACTTGAAAAAAAATCGAATCCATCAGAAAAATGCTTTTGGGACCGAAAGAGAAAATAAAACACAATTTACAAACGAACGAGTTGATGGTTGAAACAGCACTGAGGAGTTTCACAGTCCATGAATTGTGCAGATAGCTTCCAGTGCACATGTTCTATCTTGTTACAACCTGTGAAGTCTTGGTAAGGCTATTATACTTTAGGCACCGGATTAATGGGAAAAACGTGATAAAGTAGTTAATTAGTTAATTAGATATATATAAACAATGCAACAAATAGAAAATAAGACTCATTTTTCATAGAAAGTTTGGTCATAATAGAGAACTCAAACGTGCAATAAGTCCCCCCCCCCCCCCACCTGATCAGGCCACTCAAATGTTATTCAGTGTATTAATGTCAGTCATAATTTATAATATAAGCTAAAAACAGTGAATAAGTCGTAAAATAAATACCATTCAATGTTTTTTATTCATATATAATTTTCGCGATTTTTGGGTTTTGGGTCATTTCAAAATTTGTGATTTGCAATAAATCCTGACGTGATGGGACAAATGAAGGTCATTTTCAGATTCAGCGCCGAAAAATACATAGGAATCAATAATCAAATGTTAAAACACCTGACACAAGTCAAATTTTCCAGGCTTGTGTTATTTAAGTTTGCTGTTCTAGTTACTACTCTTCTGAATTCCCTAGCATTCAAGATCGAATTACAAATATATGTGCCTAACGAAGAAAGTAACTGTTGGTACAGGTAAACTGTTAAGAAAAACTATACAGGAAAATATATTAAATAATTTAATGTGATGCAAGCTAATGTGGGAGTCTACTCGTATTGTATAGTGTTTTATGTTTTGTTCTGATCATATTTTGCTGTGGCCTTATCGCATTGTGTTGCATTTGTATCTTACTTCGTGTATTCATACTGATTGGCTCTCTCGTCCTTGCTTCGTCTTTTTGAAAATGATAGTCTAGAGTCACGCCGGCCGAGTTCATTCGTCATTGTGAGAAATCTACAGTGCCCATTCTTTACAAAACATCCCGAGGGGTCCATTTTCTCTAGTTCGAAGAAGCATGTTGCATTATCGATGTAATCAAAATCGTTCTCAGATGGATCATTCTCATCTCCTCCATCCTGGCCGGTGTCGACATCTGATAGAGAATCGATGCGGTCATCACAGTCTGTTGGATCACTATCAGATAATATATCAGTCTCCCTCTCGTACACGTAGCTTTCGCCAAATTTACCCATCATCTCATTCCATGTAATATCCTCATCTGATGAACGAATGCTTCCTGTTGTAGTAGATATTGATGAGTTGCTGCTACTACAATTGATGCTGACTCTTCCTCCGATTTTAGTACATCTTGGCATCCCCAAAGATATCTTCATATCTCGGACGTTCATTCCTGGTGTTATCCTCCAGTTATGGATAATACTGTGCAACGAAAAGATTTGTTAATAGTTTCATTTATTATCAACAATGTTGTAATCAAATTCTGATCTCATATGTCTATGTTTTCATTTTACTCACCAAATTTTAGAATCGGATGTTTTTGCGCTACAATCGTTTGAAATACATGTATGGCTAACAGCGTGAAAACGTCTAATTCTTAGATTTGCTGAATTTTATTAGTCCTTCCTCTTATCCTACTACAATGCCTTCCTCTACCTTTAGGTATAGTACATCATTGTAAATCAAAACGAAGTGAAAATTATAAGTAGAATAAGAGGCGGAAGTTATATAAACATTTAACGGAAAAAACATAATAACCAAGAATATCTGTTGAGTAAAATGCAAAGATTGAAATTTGTGATTAGAGCATGAATGCAACACCTTTAAGGAAATTAAGCAACTGAATAATGTACTTTTATTCTGAATCAAAGTCTTAAAGGCAACTTTTTTGATACATTTGATCATTGAGCCAGATTAACTATTCTATACTAGATTTGGGAACTATAGTGAAAACTAGCAAAAAAAGAGAAAAATATATGAGTAATAAAATTAAAACAAAAAAAGAAGAAAGGTAAAAATTACGGGCTACGTCCGGCGCTAAGACTTTCCTGTCTGCATTCCCTCTTCGTTTGACTATGTCGAAAGATATTGACATTAATATCGTTCACACTGCCTGATGATTCCATCAACTTCAATCCGGAGCTACTACTGGTCTTGTCTAGTGTACGTCTTGACTTGAATCCCGAGGAGCTGACAAAACTGAAAGAGTTGGCCGGGAGCCATGGATTTGTTCGAATGAGTGACCGTTGCCTTGCGGATCGAAGTGGACTCGCAACCAGATGTTGTGGTATAGAGGATGGAATTGACAGACTATTTATTGAAGAATTCACCAAAAGGGTCTGTGCTTTCTGATGCGAGACTTCCTGATGGCGTCGTTGCTGTGGCTGCTGTTGTTGCGGACGCCGATTCGGACGTTGGTGTGGGTAATGGGTTTTGGACGCTCAGTGCACTGGACAAATTGGAAAAATTGTTTCAAATTCTTGTAATTCCTTTTCACTAAACAATATTATATTATTAAGGCAGTAGGTCCATATACGCAACACCTTCGCGTTACTGGAAAAGGTGCAATTAAATTAAATTTGTACGAACCTTATTTGATGCACTCGTTTTGAGGTCTCTCGACTGTTTGTTAATTGCTGTCGACTTGCTGCCGGAATTTTCACCTATTTTCTCAACCCTTGCGTTTTCTGCTACATGCGATGAGCTATTGGTATCGCCGATTCTCTTGGCCCTGGATGCACTTTTGTTATTTTGGAAGTAGTGCTTTCCCGTCCTGATGTTAATGTAATATTCAGGTGGAAAGCTCGCCCCAGGAGATGTGCCATCGGTGGAGTATCCGGTACTGTAAGCACTTTCTGGCGATGAGAGATTTACACTTCCAACGCCTGCGGAATGACCGGAGGAGCCAGTCATCCCGTTGGTATATGTCGTCTTCTGTAGTTTGATGCTATCCAAGTTCTTCGCCACTGCAGGTGAACCCAGAGGGTGAACCTTGGAAATACGATAAAGGTTTACATAGGTATGTGGTATTCTGTCTGGCGCAGCTGTAAAGCTGCAGAAAATATATATGTTACTATAGGTATATATCTATATATGTCAGTGCACGCGTTTTCCACGCTATTGTGCTCATAGGTAAAACCCTATTAGAACTTCTGCAATATTATAGGTAATGTTGATGTGACATATAAAGATATGATAATATTGAAAGTAGGTCGAACAAGACTTCCAATTATGTTAGATGTATCGTTATTTAAATTGAATTATGTATGGATCAGCTATATGGAAGCATTTAAATATTATATATAAGGAACCATTCACAAAAAACGGGATATATATATACCGGAAAGCCGGGAAATGATCGAAAGTTTTTAGAGTCCGGGAAATGACAATTTGTTTGTTGAATGAGAGTTTTTCTAACTTTCTCTAGACAAACCTATCGATTAAATTACTTTAGATATCATTAATATCATACAAATGTGAGTAGATAGGCCAACTGCTTGATTAGTACATGAATTTAAAAAAACTTGTATTTGTGTATGTATATATCTAGTATGATAAAAATATTTAAAGTTTCATCAACTAATAAAAGCTTTGAGAACATTTTTAAATCTATACAATTGTTGGCCAAAATACTAATTTTTTCATTGTAGGAAATTATGCAATGTGAATAATTGTTGGAAATCCTTTATAATTTCTAATTTTCTTATTTAAAGTTGAACAATTGTAAGCATTTCAAAGTTTGAAAGTCCAATTGAGGCTCTGGATGCAAAAAGGATATATAGAATTATTTTGCTGGAGTGGGGAGGCCCCTGGGCAGTTGAGAATAAAGTTTCGAATTTTAGTTTTTAAAATACATATTCACATCGTAAATTAAATGCCGCATCTTTTTCATTTTTGTAAAAAAAGTTGTAGCTTTTTTAGTTTTCGAATTATTTACAAAAAACTGTTTTTTTCTTTGATTAAAACATTTCGCTTTTTTGCTCTTCAATCCGCGACGAAGTCGGGACTTTTTAATATTTTTAGGTAAAATTCATAAGAAGTATGAATTGACATCTTCCACGGCCGAGGACGTTAACAAATGTTGAAAATTTTTATTTGAAAAAAAGTTAATAATTTTTTCCCGAGGCGTTGCACAATTCGTGCACAAAAAACTTTGATCGTTTCGGGAGTCGAGCAAATTTTGAGCAAGTAAAAAACGGTCAGGGAGAAAGTTGGTAAGGAAGGTTCCAAGAAGTTTTCTGGAATTTTTTAGCTCAATTGAAGTAGTAGTTAACAAACTGTTGACGTTTTAATTTCCCGACGCGATCGATTTTCTCCCGCGTAGGCTGCGGTCCGGCAGGTAAGGCCGGTAAGGTAGGGTAGTGATAATTGAGAATCATCAGTGTTAAATTTTTGGTAGTATTGCAATAAAAATATACAATAAATAAACTCAAGACGATAAATAAAATAAAAAAACTGAAGTGGAATTGTTAAATATGAATTATTTTAATAAAAACATAAAATACAATATTAGTAAATTTGATTCAAAAAATAATTTTAGGTAAATTTACTGGTTAATTTAGCGAGACTTTCTTTAGCTAAAGCTTACGATTATCACTTTAAAATAATAGTAGATTCATTCTAAAAATTACCTTTAATTTTTTTCAAGTACAAACCGTCACTGCATTTATATTATGAAATTTTTCACAGCTTTCATAATACGTATTCAGATATAACTTAAAAAAAGGAAAATATCATGTAATATTTCAACGATTATTTTTGGTTGAAAAAAATCAGCAAGTGTAAGCAGGTATGTTTACAAATAGAGGTGAGATAGAGGACACGCGGGATACAAGAAAGGAAACGTGTAAAGATTATTTATTATTAAGATTATTATGAACCCTCGCGGACCGAATGAACGGAACGGATACGCTACAGCGTATCCTTAGAGTATCCACATCGTATCCTCTCCGTATCATGCAAGAAATACTCTTTAAAAAAGGAAGATGAACATTTAACTTGTTGAAATTCGCATTCTACGTGAAATTTTGCGTTAGAAAGTCACGGAGTAATTGCAATAGTTTTTCTTGCAACGATAAAAACTTG
>CAKNWU010260326.1:0-10104 GCA_932072015.1 Andricus quercustozae | reverse complement strand
TAATTCTTAGTTGGAAAGGGTAATTTTCAAAAAGAATTAAAACTCTGGATTGGAACAGGGTATTTTTTAATTTTAAAAACATCTGACCTAGACGGGATATTTTCGAAAAGTATTGAAATTTCAAATTTTTTGAAAATCCCAATTAAAACGCTTTCAAATATGTAACCATTGAAATCTTTTTAAAACTATAACCTTAAAATTTTGAATCTTGAGTTGAAAAAATTTACTGCGCTTCAAATTTTCGAAATCATCAAAATAACCATTTAATTAATATAAAATGTCTGAAAAATTGCTATGAAACGGAAACTACAAGATAAGAATGACTCAACTATGACCATTTTTCTTTAAAAATAATAAATTTAATGTAAATTTAAGTCAAAACTACATTAAAAAATCAAGATATAATCAACATTTCAACTTACACCGAAAACACCAAAGCCTTCTTGCCCGACGTTATCAGCTGTAGGAAAAAAGCTTGAAAGTTGACGAGTTGTGTAAAAATATATATTCCACTCGCATGTATGAATTTCCAAAATGCTCCGTATTCCGCTCTAAAGTCGTCGGTAAAATTAAAATAAGAATAAAATAAAATTATGAGGTTATGACGAAGAAAACTGAATTTCTGATACTTACAATCCTGAATATTTATAAGTTAAATAGTATGGCACGTAAACTAAAGCAGGACGATTTCCGGAATGGTATAATGTCATTTTTAGAGTTATAGATACTGTACTTTATCTATTAATTATATCAAAAACTCAACACGTTACTTCGATCTTCTAAAATTCCTGGCACTTGCATTACATAAACACACATCATTTGACAGCAAGGCTATTTCCCTAAAATTGCAACTAGGTGGCGTTGCTATACTTTAACCGGTCTGGCTCGCGTCTGGGCCATGGAATTATTCCGATCTGGCCCCGAAGATACTAAACCGATCAGGGCCAGATCAGGAATCGGGAAAATATATGGCGATTTCTGCACGGGATGGTAGAAATTACATACTTCAGACCAAAAAGAATTCATTTGTTGGATCCTTTATTCCAATTCATCGTCGTTTCGAAAACGAATAGTTTTCCTCTTCAGGATAATTAAAGATTCTTTATGTAACTAAAATAATATAAATATAGTTAAGAATTTAATTTTTAAACCAACAATGTCTATTTCTTATCATGGAAAGTTATCTTTTGAAATTAAAAGGATTTTAAATCATTTTAATATCACAACAAATTTTAGAATTGATTCAAAACTTGATAAATTTATAAAATTCATTGAATGTTTGAATTGTGACAAATGTTATATTGGTAAAACTGGTAGATTACTTTCTACTGGAATTGAAGAGCATCATGATAATTTTAAACAAAATCCAAAAAACTATAAAGTCATAGCTAAACACAAGGTTGAAACTACACATTTAATTTATTGGGAAAATGTTACAGTTTTATATCATGAACATAATGAATTTAAAAGATTAATAGCAAAAATGTCCTTATTAAAAAAGGTCGAGTAATCTGTTCCGGCAAAATATACCGGATTTTAATTTTCTCTTCCGGCATATTTTGCCGCATTTTAATTTTCTCTTCCGGCATATTTTGTCGTGTCCTCAATTGAATTAAAAGAATTTATTATGAATTCTAAACGATTTATTATTAATTCCAAACAATTCTAGATTAATTTCAACGGATTAAAAAAATTATTGTTTGCAAAATATGTCGCACAATAGAATTTTAATTTTCTCTTCCGGCATATTTTTAATAAGGTCATAATTTTCCGTAAATTGTCATAAATTTCCACAACTTTCGTAAATTTTCACAAATTTCATAAATTTCCACATACTTTTGAAACAGACTTTTGTCACCACATCCAACAAATTTTATAAATTTCAACAAATTGCATAAATTTCCACAAACTTCATAAATTTCAATAAATTTTATAAATCTCAACAAATTTCATAAATTTTTACATATTTCATAATTTCATAAGTTTCCTCAATAATTTTAAATTTCCATAAAGTTGAGAAAATATGTTAATTCATGGATAAACTTCCGAAAAGGGTGAACGTCCGATTTTCTTCGGGCCTTGTATACTTATGTATTTTGACGCTGATTATGGTGAAAACCATTAAAAACCCCATAAAAATCATGGTTTTTTTGCATTTATCTCAGCAATTATTCAAAATTAAAAAAAATCTTTCCAATAAAATTGTAGATCTCCTCGAAATACATATTTTATGTTTCAAGCATTTTTTATAGAAATCGGTATTATCATCGGAGATAGTAACGGATCGACCATATAATAAATAATTTCACACATACTGTGAAAATGGAAATCTACGATATCGATCAAAGTTATATCCTCTAATACAGAAAATATTTTAACGTCATCTCAGACTAGATGGAGCTATAAATTTAAAAATTTTGAAATTAAATTCATTCAGAAAAAAGATCTACTTCTTTCACTCTACTGGGATTCGAACACCAGGTCAACTTCTATTAAAAATTGATTTGTATATTACATCTTGCAAAATAAAGCGTGTTTCAGAAAAAGGATTCTTCCTCTGATCTCTCTGTAGCTTAGTGGTTAGAGCACCTGGCCGGAAATCGGTTGACCTGGTGTTGGAATCCCACTGGTGTGAAAGGAGTAGATATTTTTTCTGAATAAATTTAATTTCACAAATTTTAAATTTATAGCTCCATCTAGTTTGAGATGACGTTAGAATATTTTCTGTATTTGAAAAAAGGATTTTTATTGGAACAGCAAAGCAGCAAGGATGTAACCTAAATGTTTAGTACAAGTTAACAATAATGTGTTGTTCAATTTCCTAAAAAATTATATCTAAAAGATGTTTATAGGAGTTATGGGACTTTTATGGAAAATTGAGAAATGGTGTTTTCTATAGTTCGATCTATAATAATGCCGAAATAATACGTAATGTGACCCTGTGGCAGAAGCCATAATGTTTTATGAGAGATATCTTTGACTTACCAGAAGTTGAAAAAATTAATGATTTTGAGCCTACCACGTATGCTTAACCGGGCACTAAGGAGTAGGGCAAAAAGGTATCTGTTGAAGAATAAGTGTTCAGCTTACGATTTTCAGATTTAAAATAGACGCGAAATGGCAATTTTTTAAACAATGTTTACGAACAAATAAATAGTTTTGCTATATTTCAATTAATAGGCTCAAGTGTTTCACGGAATTCACTAAAAATGTCTTTGCAATGGCTCTTTGCAGTAGTATCTTAATAATTTACAATAATAAAAAATATTTAGTAAAATTCAAAATGCGCTTCTTTGCAGCTTCTCTTATTTCTTTCAAGTAATAAAAACACTGCTTCGCTTAGTTAATATTTCGCAGACTGAAATAAATTATAATTTGCAACATTAATTTCATACTTTCAGTTTAGATAAAACCATTACTTTGTATTAAAGAAATGTTTTATAAGACGTATTCAGGAAAATCATTTCTTTGATTTAACTGAATTTTCTTTGATAAGCGATTTTTGTTGGTGTATATGTCCTTTGAGCCGTTCTCACGAAAAATATATTTTTCATTTTTCCATAAAACCCCCATATCTTATATACAGATGTTTTTTCAGATATAATCTTTTCGGAAATTCAAAGACATATTATTACTAACTTAAACTGAAAATCTGGGCCAAATCCGCGATGGGGCGGCATAAACAAAGAAACTAAAATCATGCTTAATACCACAGAAGAAAAAAACTTTGATTTGATGAGAAACAGCGTTATAACTTGCTGAAACAAAATTGTACTACAGTTGGTTGATTTTGAGTAATGCGAGCATTGAAAGTAATTATATTGGTTTCCAGATATGACATTGAGCATAATAAGTAAAGAGAGATTAAATTCATAAGGGGTTTAGAAAAAAATACGATGAAACTATTAATATATTATTATTAATTAACTGATTGAAGATTCATAACAATTTAAGGCAGTTTACACAGCTGCTAGTTTTGCTAATGACGTTGATATTACAGCGCTTCATAAATTGTTAAGATAAGTGAAGCATCGCCAGAGATAACGTTGAAAAAACAAAAATTATTTCATTTCAAGTATACAGTGTTGCTGTTGCAACACACGGAAATAAATAATATGAGGCGTATATTAATACCAACAGACTACTTTAGTCATGGACACAACATAACTAAAATCAAGAATTATATTTTTATTTTAGAGACCTTATGACATGGATATAAAGTTTTCATAAATTAATGAAAATTGTGTTTCTATAACTTGAGAAACTATTGGTGTCAAACTTCAGACTATCGTGATGAATAAATTTTCGAACCTATTTCGACGCCTAAATTCTATACAGCTCCACGTCGCGTTTCGGCAGTGTACCGCGGCGCGTCGCTTTTGGTAGGTTTACGCTCTCCGTCGCATAGATCGCCTCGTAACTCCGAATCCTGTGTTAAGCATAGGAAAATAAGTTGAATTTTCTACCAAATTGTGGAAGTCTCAAGCTAAAAGTTGATTTTTCCAGAGAACAGTTGAATTTTTCACCAAAAAATCAGAATTTTAAAGAAGGAAAATTAATTTCTGACGAAACAGTTGCATTTTTAACAAACAAAAAAAGAGGGATGCTGTAACCGGGTTTGTCATTATTTTTACTTTTTCAACCCCTTATAAGACTGGAAAATTGAAAAACTACCCCTAATTGGGAGTGTAAAGTACTGCATGCATAAGAACGTGAATGAAATGGTTTTTAACTATGTTTTTTTATGTAGAAACGATCGCGTTGGTATATTAACGTATAGTCTCTACGTCCATTTTTCTTACATAGCACCATGCCAACACCTAAAAATCTGAAAACTACCCCTATCAGGGGGTGGTATGTACACAGGTAGTATAAAAGTAGGTAGAATACTTTTTCAATAGTTTTTCATCCAACAGTGACGCTTCGACTCTTGAGTATCGAAAAACAACCTCTATGAGGGGGTGGTAAATTCGTCATAATCAAGAATGTGTATAAAATATTTTTGAATTATTTCTTTCTCATGGATAGAATCAGTTAGTGTCAATTTATAACGACTGCGTTAATTCCACTTACGTAGCACCATTTTAACTCATAAAAACCGAAAAACAACCCCTATCTGGGGGTTGAAAGTACTTCATGACCAAGAACGAGGACAAAATATATATTTTTTTCTATACATATGGTCACGCTAGTGCCAATGTATAATATTTTCGTTAATTATGTTTACTTAGCACCATTTAAACCCCAAGAAACTCGAAAACTATCCCTATCAGGGGTAGAAGGAAATGTAAACACGGAAATGGAAATAACGATAAGAGAAATGAAACGAGCGTTAGAGTGCACATGCAAAAAAGAGGTTAGTGAAGAATGGTATAGAAGTGGATGGGATGAGGAATGCAACAGAAGAAGAAGGAAGTGAGAAGGGAATTAGGAAAATGGAGCAAAGGAACAAATGGTGGAGAAGAATATAAGAGAAAAAGGAAGGAGCATGCTGAGTTGTGTGATAAAAAAAAGAGGAGGAAAATAAATGGTTTGAAGAAAAAGCGGAGAAGGCTAGGACGGAAGAGGAGGTTTGGAAGGTAGTAAATAGAGAGAGAAGAAGAAGGAAAAGAGTAAACCAGGATATTGAGATGGTAGAATGGAAACAATATTTTATGGAATTGCTAGGAGGGATAGACAGGAAAGTTAGGAAAGGGGGAAAATATGGTAGAGAAACAGATGAGGAGGAGGACATTACAAGGGAGGAAATGATTAAGGTATTATGGATGATGAAAGATGAAAAGACTCCTGGTATAGATGAGATTCCAAATGAAGTCTGGAAATATGGGGGGGCATAATTAGAGGAATGGGCATGGATAATGTACATTAGAGTATGGAGAGGAGAGGGGTAGCCAGAGTTATGGAAAGAAGGAATAGTGATACCAATAGTGAAGAAAGGCAAAGGGGAGGAGGTTAAGTTTTATAGAAGAGTGACATTAATGCCAACACTGTATAAAGTATATGTGGCAATCAGACAGGGTTTAGAAAAGGGATTAATAAAGAGAGTATTGGAAATTCTTAGAGAGACAAAAAGCAAGGTGAAGGTAGGAGAAAAAGTAGGAGATAGCTCCTGGTTGATGAGAGGAGTAAGGCAAGGAAGTTCTCTGAGCCCACTTTTATTTAATATATTAATATCAGACTTGGAAGAAGAAATGAAGAGAAAAGGGTGGGGAGGAGTTAGGATAGGGAACGAAAAGATATATACACTGGCATACGCAGACGATATAGTGTTGATGACAGAGGGTGAAGAGAAGATGGCGGGTTTGATTGCAGGATTAGAGAATTAGAGATTAGAGAAAGACAAAGATAATGAGGTTCAGAAAAGGAGGGAGAAGAAAGAAAGAATGGACGGGGAGATGGAAGGGAATACAACTAGAAGAAGCAAAAGTGTTTAAGTATTTGGGATACACCTTGCAAACAAATCATAGAGCTCAAACAAGAGAAAGGATAAAAAAATCAGCAGGGGTAATGCAACTGATATGGGGAATAGGAAAAAGAAGGTTAAAAAACATTGGAGAAGAAGCATGTGGTTTTTGAATACGCTGGTATGTCCGGTATTAGGTTATGGAGCGGAGATATGGGGATGGAACGAAAGGAAATACATTGAGAGTTTACAAGAAAGGTATTTAAGATGGATGCTGGGGGTAGACTGGAGGACGCCAGGATATATGGTGAGAGAAGAAGCGCAAAGGGATCAATTAAGTACTAGAGCGGGAAAGAAGGCATGGAGATTTGAGACGAAGCTGTGGGAGGGAAAGGGAGGGGATATAGAATTAACGAGATGGGAAAAAGAAAGGAGGAACCCACTCCAAGCACCCTAAAGTACTGCAAAAATCAGATTCCTCCAAAGATTTGTTTTTGCACCTAGGGCATTGATTTAATCTCGTGTCTTCGAGGATCTTAGTCCAGGGACCCTAAAGTACTCTAAAAACCTGACTTTCCCGGAAAAGATGTATTTTTTGCACCTTGGGCATTGGTGCAATCTCGTGCCCCCGAGGAACCAACAACGGGTGCAAGGTTTTCACGTGGTTAGCATAATTTTCTTGAAGAAGATGTTGTTCGAATACCTGGTGCAAGGGTGTGATGTCCGGAGTGTGATTTCCCAGAGTGCAGCTCACCACCGGAAGTCAAACTTAGTCCAAAATTGTTTTTTTAGAAATGTCTGTAGAATTTCCGTATCGAATTTAGATGTGGAATTTCTACTTGGAATTTCCGTAAAACCCTTTCCGTAGAATTTTTTCACGTGGGGATTTACCTGTAAAATCACTAACTTTCATTTTTTTTTGGTGCATTAAAAAAAAATTATTGTTCACATTTATGTATTCTATACGCGAGGACACATTCTGCGTTAACCGATCCTCCCTACGTCACAAAATCTGTTACCCCCCAGCCCCCGGCAGTGTGATATAGTTTTTGAATGGTCTCTAACTCTTCCTGTGTATGTAGTGTCTAGTGAATAAAAGCTTCATAAGTCTCTGTTTTTTACAGTCCTGGATGCAATGATGGACCCTGAAGACATCTCTAATGGTCAACCTGATCATTACAATATTAGAGTAGGATGCTACGTCACTATGTATATTGTAAGTGAAGGTGCTTTTCATGGAAATCTATTACCTGCACCAAATAGACAAGAAGATCTAACATCTAACGTACCAAATCGCTTTTATGTAAATTTGGCGAAAAACGTGAAGTTTATTGCAGATCTCCAAGCCCTCCCTATTAAGGATGATGAACATTTAACGGAAAGTCGCTATTTTATACAAACAGGATACGGGAATGGTGTATCTGGTATATTCGATCCTGTCCCATCCAGGAATGATGCTCGCGCTATGTTAATACTGCATCATACTCAGTTTACACCCATTCATGTTACTCTTTTTGCAGGAATAGATTATTATAACGACCATGTTAAATTGTGGACAGATAGGAATTTTAATCGTAGACGTCTTGCGAGTCCTCAATTTATGGCTAATCGTCGGCGTGCCGCGGCAAATCGTCAACGTACTGCGGCGAATCGTCAACGTGCTGCGAATCGTCAAGCTGCTGCGAATCGTCAACGTAATCAGGGTGGTTCAGGAGCAGAGCCATCCCACGGTTCCAATTGATAAAAATGAATGTAAATGAGTTGACCGACATCCCACACAAACATTTCTAAGATTTTCAAAAATTGAAAGAATTTCCAAAAATTTTAGAATTTCGAAGATTTAAAAAAATTAAAAAAATGTTCAGAATTTCAAAAAATTTTAAAAATTATATAAAGATTTTCAAAATTTCAATCATTTTTGAAATCAAAAATTATTTTTTCAATATGAAGATTTTCAACATTAGAAGATTTTTTTAAATTTTAACAATTTTAAGAAATTTAATTATTTTTTTGAATAATAAGATTTATAAAATTTCTCACATTTTCCAAAATGTTGAAGATTTTCCAAAAATTTTCAAGATTATAAAACTTTTTGCAATTTTTTAAATTATCAAAACTTTAAAAATTTTTAAAAATTTCAGAGACTCAAAAATTTCAAAAATTTTTAAAGGGTGACAAAAAAATCAATCAGATGTACAAAAAAATTTCAGAATTCCAAAAAATTTCAAAAACTTTCAATATTTATCAGTATTTTGAAAAATGTCAAATATTTCGAAAAATTTAATATAAAAAGATTTGAACCATTTTCATTATTTTCCAAAATTTCAAATATTTTTAAAATTGTCAAAATTTCATAAATTTTTCAAATATTCTCCCAAATTTTTAGCCTTTTCAAAACTGTAAAAATAAAAGAATTTCAAACAAATTTAAAGATTTTAAACTTATTAGCATTCCAATAATTTCAAAAATTAAACAAAATTTCAAAATTAAAATTTTTAAAGTCCTGAAAATTTTGAAAGTCTTGAAAATTTTGAAAATCTTCTCAATATTGAAAATTATGTTATTCTTTGTAATTTTTGAAAATTTGAAATATTATATATTATTATTATTATTATATATTATATTAACTGAAATTTACATGCAAAGTCTAAGAAGACATTTTTTGAGGTCTAACGAAATTATATCTTGCTTCATCGGTAAGAACTAAAGACATAACATATAGGCCGAGAATAAATGTTCAAACAGTCCGGAGCGTCCGTACGTTAATGTGCGTTTAAAACACGGCACATAGAAGAAATTACCATTATTTCCGTACCCATAGGGAAACTATTCTAAATTTTCACAATTTAAAATATTTGACCTCGTTGTGTTACCGCAAGACTATTTCTTTTTTTAAAAAGTAATCATGGTATTTTAATTACCATAACACGTAGCAATTTTTCAGCACTAGCCATTTTCAATTTTCAAGGTTTTTTTCGGCACACCCTAATACATAATCATATGCTTGAAGGTCTGAACGTTCAAATCACTTTATTATTTATTTATTTGTAAACTGAAGAAAGTGCTTATATTTTTAATTAAATTAATGTATTTTGACTACGCAATTATTTTTTTGTTATTTGAAGCGTCTCGGAATCGGATCAGGAAACTTGCGATTCGGTATTACACGCATTGAAAGCCAAAAATTTAATATTCAAAAATTGACTACATTTG
The DNA here is from genome assembly GCA_932072015.1 of Andricus quercustozae. NCBI lineage: Eukaryota > Metazoa > Arthropoda > Insecta > Hymenoptera > Cynipidae > Andricus > Andricus quercustozae. The sequence continues at coordinate 488 of CAKNWU010260326.1, read as the reverse complement.
TGTTTTCATATTATTAAAACTGAAGAACTGTACTAAATGCTGAGATATGTGATATTTTTCGACAGTAGTGCCGATTAGTCAATTGAAAAAGTAAATAGTAATAAATAATAGAAATCAAAATAAAACACATTTGCGATAAAATAATAATGCACCATGTCAGTTTGAGTAATTACATGTGTATGCGAAGCGTTATGTACAATGGACTTGTAAAGCTGTTTATCTGGGGTGATTGACAGAGAGATTGATCAGCGAACCATATCGAATCGGCTTAAACATATAATCATATAATAATAATCATACAATAATTAATTATATAATAATAATCACTTTGATAACACATCACAAGAACTTAAAATATTTAGTTATCTAAAGGTGACATCTTTGGGGAAAATGTATCTTATGTAATGTAATGTATCTCTATGTAATCTATCGAATTTGTTCATCTTGTGCAGACACTACTAACTTTTTTTTGAGTAAAATCATCAAAA
>CAKNWU010260320.1:0-10576 GCA_932072015.1 Andricus quercustozae | reverse complement strand
TTTAAAATTAAAATCTCTTTGGATATAATCGAAAAATTAAATTTAATCATGCTAGTTAATAGAAAAAATTAAGTACCACAGAATTTTCTCTAACAAACATTTATCGATTTTATAATTTGTTTAAAAAACTATTTTTTAATTGTATGATAAGAATTGCTTAAATGTTTTTTTTTCAATAGTAAAAATTATTTTCAGTAAGGTAAGTAATATTTCCTGAAAGAGTTAATATCCTCCTTAAAAATTTTTCCTTATAAAAAAACAAAACATGAGGGTCATATGGCACGCTGATAAAGCATATTCTTTATTGTAGATGATGGAATAGTTAAAATGGTAGAAATGAAAATTTAAAAACTTACAAAAGTCAAATTTTTGGGCATGAAATCCTCCATAGCGACCTTATAACGCATATTTTTTTAATCTGGCAAAAATAGGGGATCATTCGCTCATCAAAAGAAAGAAATTTCCAATTAAAGGTTCAGAAAACCCAAAAAAGAAGGATTTTATGAGATGCCCTAGTACCTATTGAAGAACAATATTGTACAAGTTACAAAAGTCATGCGATAAAAATGAGAAACATTTAATTGCTTATGATTCTAGTTTCTGATCACCACTTATTTTTTGGCTCTTGTAGTAGAACTTTTTGCTGCTTTTTCTCGAATCCACAATATAAAAGAGATATCTTCAATCGCGTGAACTTGGCTTGAATGTGGTATATTGGGGTGGCTTGTCGATCTTGCAGTGAGGCTTCAGTGTCGCTAAACGATCTGGTTTTAGAAACAGCTGCTCCCCCTGCACAGTTATTATCACTAACAATAAGATTCTTGAAAGAGAAATTCAATTTCTTCAGGAATAATGTTCTCTACTTATTTTTACAAGTCTTTTTTTTAACACAGTGGTATATATCTAAGTCTAACGATTTCCACACTAGGTAAGATGTCCCAAAGAAATCTTCAAAACTTCTTTCGACAAAGAAGCGAAAGTAAATAAATAATCGATAGATTTAATATAAAAACGGTCAGTCAGACCCTGTTGATGTCACAGAATTGTTTGGGGCTGAAATATATTGTTTTTTTAACAGAAAATATGAGACATGTATTTTTGTTGTTCAGCAAAAAATTTTGTTCATGAAGTTAGGGCTACTTGAATAATTACGTGAATTATGAAAAAACTAACTAACATTTTATTTAAAAAGTTGTATCTTGGGAACAAGTTGACATAACTAATTTTTTAAAGCAGCTTTTAGGGCTATCTACACTCTTTTAGAATCCATAATGAAACTTGAAAATAAAAAAAATAAAATACTATGATGGCGTAAATATTGAGCAAAAACTAAAAAGTGCATTTTCTTAAAAAGTCCACGGGCTATAAAAAAAGGGTTTCGTAGCTTATTAAGACGTTAATTAATTCGTTTAAACCTCCCCTCCACACATTCTTTCCCCTACTTTACCCTCTCCTCCAATACTACCCCTCTTCTCACTTCGCCCTTCGCAACCCCTCCCTTCTCCAACTTCTTCCTCCTTTACTTCCCCCTCTTCTCACTTCCTCAGTTAACACTCCTCTTCCCCTATTTCCCTTTCACAGAAATCACTTTCCCTCCCATACTCACATACACTACCCTACTAGTTCTCCGTTCACTTCCCTCACTAGCCTCCCACACTTTCAATCATTTCCCCTTACTTCTCCTACCTAATTTTCCCTCACTTCCTCTACTTACCTTCCCCTCATTTTATTCCCCAAATCATTTCCCCTTACTTCCCCTACCTAATCTTCCCTCACTTCCTCTACTTACCTTCCCCTCATTTCATTCCCCAAATCATTTCCCCTTATTTCCCCTACATAATTTTCCCTCACTTCCTCTACTTACCTTCCCCTCATTTCCCCTACCTAGCCTCTACTCACCTCCCCTTCCATTATTTTGCCGCACTTCCCCTACTACCCTGCCCCTCATTTCCTCAAGCTACTCCTACTACCTTTCCCCTCATTTCCCCTCGCTTCCCCCACTTCCATTCTTCTTATTTTCCCTCACTTCTTCTAATTCCTCTCCCTAATTTCCCATCCTGGGAAATTAGAACTTCGATTTTTGCTGTTCTTTTTTGAATAATTTTATTTCTTACTTTACTCAGTAACAGTAGACGTGTATTCGACGGAGAAGAAACAGAAAAAAGGTAGAACTAGTAAAGAAGTAAAATTAATCAAAACAGATCAGCAAAAATCATAATTTCATCAATTTTCGTAATTAAAATACAAATTCTGTAACTGTATATTCTGTGAATTGACACTGTTAGAAATATCCGTATATTTGTAACTGAATTTTACGAAATTTTTCATGAAATTTCAAAAAAAGGCTCGTAATTTCCTGTTACATGTAGCAACATAAAAATTCCGCAACTTGAAAGGTAAAACTTTTTTGTTATAAGTTCTGGAATTTACAGGCACAATGTAACAGTAAAGTTCTTAATTGCAACTGAAAATTACAAACTTTGCAATTTACGAAAAATGAAAATTTCCGAAATTTTAAATGAACAAAAAAATCAAATTACCGAAAATTTTTAATAACGAAATTGAGATATTCTGTCAGTATATGTGCAATAAAATGTTTGAAGAGATCTTTTTAATTTAAATCTATTCAGCATAAAGTATGGATGATATAAAATACAATATTAATCGAACAGATATAAAAAATATTAAATAATAATTTTTTTCGGAAATTTCCGAAAATTTGAGATCTTGGTAATTAGAAATTTCGGAAATTCACTGATTTAAAGAATTTACTAATTTCGTGAAGTTGAAATTTCGGGATTTTGAAAATTCTAGTCTCAAAGTTTCAGAAATTGGAACTTTCGAAATTTTTCTTCTTTAATTAATTTTTTATTTCGGAATATTTCAATGGCGTTACTAAATATATGTTCAGTAGTTTGATTTATTTTTCGAAAATTTTCTATTTCGATAATTATAAGTTTTGTATTTTTGAAAATTCGAGATTTTTATTTTTCAGCAAAATCATGTTATCCTATATAATTTTAGCTTTTTTGAGACATAAAACTATGAAATTTAAGGTGCTCTTTTGAGGAAATTCTCTTTACTAATTTATGTCCATTTGTTCCCAAAATACAAAAAAAAATCTTTATCTTTTGTATAATATAAGCCATAAGCTCATAAAATTTCTTTTGGGTAATATTAAAAAAATACATGTCTCATGTTTTGTCTTGGAAAACAATATATTTCAGCCACAAACAATTCCGTGACTTCACCAGGGTCAGACTGCCCGAGTTCATATATAATCGGTCAATGAGGAATTCAAAAAATGTAATCAGGAAAATTTTTTTTGTTTAAAGATGTTTTTGAGACATCTTGAAGTAATGTAGACAACTAAGGGGGTGTGGGGAAGGTATCGTGTGCTTTTAACGATAGTGCAAACGTAATAGATTTAATGACAATCAGGTATTTACAGAGCGAATAATTATCGTACTAGAATTAATTAACTATGCAGAAGCGTAATTGTAGGCATTCATTTCTACACGAAAGGAGTTTTTGATTAAAAATTATGATGATCCAATTCACTTCCGGTAAGGTAGGTTCTACACTTCAACTAGCATAAAGATCAGCGATGAAATTCGTTATTTTTTTAGAGGAAATCAGGCGAAACGTGTTTTAACGATTTATGAAAAAAAAAACAATTTCCACGAAGGTACGAGTATTTGAACTTTGACGTCTCTTTAAACAAAAACACGAATTTGTTGTTTAAACATACAGTTTTCGATATAATTCAGACATTACAATTTTATTTTCGAATTCTGGTGAGTTTTACTGACATCTTTCGAAATCCGTTGAAAAGTTTAAAAACAGTTCAAAATTAACAAAGTGGCGATAATTTGTTGAAAAACATAAAAATTCGATTTTAGTAAAAAACCCAAATCTTTATTTTTGACCAATTTCTTGTTGAATTTGGTCTTCTATAAGGAAGGCATATGTTTTTGCGGGCTAAACTTAAATGTTTCTTGCTCTTTTCTGATTTCTTGCACCTTTCACGAGAAAAATTCGAAAATTTTACTTTCAGGAAAAAAATTCTTTTGGCCTCAAAAATGGTTTAGCCCGTATAAAACTGATAAGATGACTTCCTTATATTAGCAGAAAATCAACAAAAAATATTGCAAAAAATAACAGATTTCTAATGGATATTTCAGAAATATAATCTTACATAAGAAAAAAGGTCTATTTTCAAAAAGATTGTCTTGTTTTAAACGAAAAGGAATTAAAATAAAGAGGAAATTACCAATTTGAAACAAACTTCTGGCTTTATGCATTATTTAAAATAAAATTATGCAAACGAAAAAATATGTTTTAAAATAAAACAATCGTTTGCTTCAAACATTGAAATGGTTCAAAAAAGAGATCAAAGAAAAAAAAAAATAATTAAACATTTTCAATCAAACTGGATTTTAGTGTTCTTCACAATTATCTCAAAAAAATTGTTATTAATTAAAATACTGACAACAAATTTTTTTTAATCCCAACAAGTTCAAAAAAAGAAATAACTAAAAAAATTGGAAACAAATAAAAACATATTTTGAATAATGCACAAAATAATAAATTAATAAGTAACATTTTTCTGAATCTTAAATTTTAAATACATCGGGGAAGTTTGTACGAAAGAGTTGTAGAAGGAACAGAAGGAGAAAACGTCCCCGGTATACTTAAAAATTTTTAATTGAGAAAAATTCCCTTGAGAAAAATCATTTAGATATTTTTTATCTTTTCATTTAAGAGATTTAAAAAATATGTATTTATTTATATAATTGTGAATAACACAAAAAAGAGGAGTTTTTTAAAATTATTTATTTGTTCTCGTAAATGACTGATGTGCAAATTTTTATCTTAACATGTTGCCGTGTCTTTCGTTGTTTTCGAGAAAAATGCTTAAATTCTTTTTTAGGAAAAGAATTCTTCTAGCCGCCAAACTCGTTTAGCCCGCATAAAACTCACTGGATTTTTTCCTTATAGAAGGCCAAATTTAAAAAAAAAAAAAAAAAAAAAAAATGGAAGAAATATAAGAGTGGGGCCACTTTGTTAATTTTAAACCTTTTTTTAATTTTTTCGACGGATTTTGAAGAAGGAGCGTAAATGTCACAAGAATTCGAAAAAAATGTAATGTCTGGATTGTATCAAAAACTGTAGATGTTAAATTTTTTTAATAGACATCTAGTTTCTGCTAAAAAACAACAAATTTCTTCGCTGAGAGATTTTGTGACTTAATATGCAAAACCTGCCCGATTTGAAATAGATTCGATCGGATATTTCTCAAAGAGGCTATAATTATTGAAAAATTTGTCTTTCGCATTTTTAAAAGCCTACTAAGCTTACGATTCTGCTGCAGTACAGTGATTTTTTAATCAAGACTGCGTTGTAGGTAACAGTGCAAAATGGATTCGTTTATAACGGTGACGATTCATTACTAGTGATTGAATTTTTTCACTATTTTTCTTTTTAAATTGATGGAAAAGACTGTCGAAATATTAAAGTTAGACCAAATTATATTTAAAGATGAAAAAAGTACAAAAACAAATAAGGTCATGGGGTTTTCAATATATCAATTTACTCTAAAGTTAGAATTTCATAATTCCAAAAAAGTATTTAGGAACGTTAAAAATAATTAATACTAATTTAAAATGGTTGGACGCAATGGACAAATTAATTAATTAATTTCGATATGCTAGAAGCAAATAAATGCTGATAAAATATCACAAAACTTCTTTATTTGTTTGATCAAATTTTTTACAAAATTAAAAATAAATTTTCATTTTTATTTCATATTGCGTCCAGAATTTTGAACCGATTCTTATGAATTTAAGAAACGAATATCAATTTGATTATGACAAATATTGCGATCAATTTTTTTCTGATTTTGAACATTTGGAATGAATCTAGAATAGTTTGTACAAAATGGGGAGACTGGATTTTCAGAAATAAATTTATTTATTCATATTTTTTGTTCAAATAAAGAACCTCCTTTTCAAAAATCGGCTCTTTGAAATTTTAATTTCCTTTCAAAGCAGATAAATAAATAAATGCACTTGTATATACTGAATTTGTTATTTAAGTTTGAATATTTAAAAAAGACCTCAGGATTGCTATATTTATAGTATACTTTTCATCCCTAATATTTCTTTCTTATTTTCGAAAAATCTAGTGAAATAATCCAAGCTCTTGTGATGATATAAATGGAGAAAAGCGATCGTAATCTCTTGCAGATGAAACTATTCGAACACTTTTTTTTTTATCAATGTCAGTAATACTTTTCTAAATGAAAAATTTAAATTTAATTAAAAATAATTTCAAAAATTGACAAAGAAAAGTCAAACTGACACATCAGGGCGTGTCAAATGATTTTTTGTCTTCAAATTTAAGTTGCCACCTTCTTAAAAAGCTTTTAATTAATAAGAAAATCCGTTTTGGATCGTCAAACAAAACTATTAGGATTATTGTAGAAATATCGATATTAATTTTTTTTTGCAATCAGGGTTTGCTTGGCAACCGTGAACGTTTTTCAAAAAATGTCCATAAGTTCTCCTTTCGCTTTCGCAGCAATATCAGGGTTGCCGTAAAACTTCAATTTTTTAATTTTCCAGACTTTTTCCTTACTATTTTTTCATTCAAAAGATTTCGATGAATTCAAAAGAATTTAAAAGAATATTTAAAAAATGCAGAAGAATTCAAATGAATTTGAAAAATTCATAAAATTCCATTGATTTTAGTAAAAATGAAGTGATTTCAAAGGAAATGAGAAGAATTCGATAAACATTTAAAAAATTTAAGATATTCCGAAATTTTATAAAATAGGGTCGTTGCAAAAAAATTGCATTTTTTTCACGTTTAACTTAAAATAAAAATAGATAACCATATTGACTAAGAATAAATAAATTTTTGTGAAGTCTCTATTTTTTGATTTATTTTTAAAATCTGTACATTTTTTAATATGCAAATATAGTCTCTATTCTTTACAACAGCATGCAAATTCGTTTAAATCTCTTAAAATAACTAAAATCTTTGGAAATCCCTGGAATTATTTTAAATCTCTTAATACTGTTTTAGAATATTTTAAAGTACTCAAAAATATTTCAAATCTTCTGAAATCAATTTAAATTATTGAAATAAATTTAAAATTCTTTGAAAATTCCGTCGAATGTTTCAAATCAATTGAAATATTTTGATAACCCTTGGAACTTTTTAGAGCTCCTGAAAATACCTTAGAATCATTTGAAATACCCAAAAATATTTCAAATCCTTTAAAATTACTTTCATTTATTGCAATCAATAAAAAATTTCTTAGAATCTTTTAAATTTTCGTAAAATATTACAAATCATTTGAAACCCCTTGAAACTTTTTTATGTCTTAAAAATGCTTTGGAATCTTTTAAAATACGTTAAAATATTTCAAATCCCTCGAAATCTTCTAAAATCTCTTGAAACTTTTTAAAGCTCCTGATAATTCCTTTGAATTTTTAAAAATACCCTAAAACCTTTAGGATCCTTTGGAATCATTTCCAATTAATGAAATATATTAAAAATACTCTAATAAGGTATTTCAAAACTTTTAAAATCTTTTGAATTCTCTTGAAATTTTGTAGAGCTCTCGAAAATTCCTTTGAATTTTTAAAAATACCCTCAAATTTTGTTAATTCTTTGAAATCCATTCCAATTATTGAAATGAATTGAAAATTCCTTGGAATATTTTAAAATATTCTAAAATCTCTGGAAATACCTTGAACTATTTGATAATGTTTTAAATCATATAAAATCCCTTAATTTTATCTGACTTTCTCGGACCAACAAAATTCTCTGACTTTTCCCCGATTTTCAAATTTTCCCTGGAGCTGAGTGTAAGCTGTTTAAGAAGCGGCAAGTATAAATAAAATAATTTTTGTTGTTGTTATTTGAGACGCCCTACTGACACATACAAATAGTGAATGAAATTCAGACATGGGCAACTTGCGATAAATTGCATATTTCGCAAAGGTCTCTGCTTTCCAGCCGAAAAGCTTCTGTTTTTGATATAAACAATTTTCTTAACGGAAGATTCGTTCAAGTCTTCTCAATGTCCATCTCAATGTTTTCTTGGCAACCAATCGACTTTATAACATGCATGTAGCTGTCGAGTCTTGAAATGCAGACGATGGAGATTGTCTTACGGGTTGCAAAGTACTTATAAGTCAATCTTTTACTCTGGAATCCCGTAGAATGCGAGGCTGCAAAGAAAAGAGTGCCTTTTCTTGGCTCAAAAAGGAACAAAGTTTCAACAATGTTTCTGCAAGAGTCGAGACAAAAATCGAAAATGTTTATGGAATGTGTTTTGATGATTTGTGGGGGAAGGAGATACTGTTTTTTAAGGAAAAATTAATTTTATTGTGCTTCTATAAGTGGATGCCAAATGCAATTTTGTTTAACTTACTGTTTAGATTCACTGTTTAAAACTAAGGGCTCGTTTTAGTAGTCACTAGGATCCATACCAAATTTTAATATCATTTATATATTTACTAGGGCGTATCGAAAATACAAAAGTTAAGTCTTTTCTTTTCTGGAGGGGGTCTGAAGAGTTTCTAGTGGATGTTAAATGACTTCCTGAACGTTTTAATGTTTGTATTTTAAGATCAGTTTATGAACTTTAAATTATGTTTCATTTTTACAATTATGTTCCTTCTTATAATAAAATAAAAATAAACCATCATTTAAAATCCATAAGCTGTCCTTAAAATATAAACATCTAATAAAAAATAAGAATTTCCACTAAGATTCTGGAAATACAAGTTCTAAAATGTTCACTGGTAGTCTGTGGTGGAGTAATTGGTAGCGCACCTTACATATAATGAGGAGATTTTTTGTTTAAACCCAGCCCGCAGTGATTTTGTTTAGAACTTACTTTCTCGCGGTTTTTAATTAATTCGCAAAACGAAAAATTGATTTGCGATAAGGAAGAACCCTACTTATCAATAAGATAATAGAATCATCTGCTAACATTTTTTAATATCGACGCACTGGCCTCAACAAATCTATCATCATTTAACCAGTAAAAATGAAACATGATTCAAAAATCAAAAAGTTATTTTCATTTTCAAGCGAAGCATTTTTTTTCTGATTCGGGTGATCCGATAAAGTTGTATACTATGATTATATAAGAGCCTACGAAGTATAGACCTCATTAAAGAATAGCTTATGTTCGCACACGCAAGTTATAGTACCGAAAATAGTAAAATTCAAAAAAAATTTCATTTTTCTCGTTATTTTTATGCCAATAATTTTTTTCAAATCCGAGTGAACAGTAAAAATTGTATCGATTGAGTATAGACCTCATTAAAAATTATCTTATTTCCGGAACTTTAACTTAAGTGTGCGAACATACGATCATTTTTGATAAGGTCTGTACTACATAGACACTTATATCATCATAGTATATAGTTTTTACCTTTTACCCGGATTACAGAAAGAAAAAATATTCGCTTGAGAATAACGAGTAATATATCATTTTTCGTTATTTTGACATTTGATCGCTTTGTGCAAACGGAGAGAATTGTTCTTTTTTGCTCAAACTTTCAGGAAGTCATTTTGGTACCCACAAGAAACTTTTCAGAAAAGGAAAAACCAAAATTGATTTTTTTCGATACGCCCTTCTCTTTTTGTAATATTTCTTGCGTTTGTATTTCAAGCCATTTTTAACAAATATTTCCCTTTTAGAAATAATTTATTTTTCAAATGGTCAGTATAAAATGATCAGGAATTTAGGGAAAAAATGGAGCGATAGTTACATTTTATGTAGAATTTTAAGAAGATGTAAAACATAATAATTTCAGTTATTAAAATATTTGTATTTATCAAATAAACTAATGTAGAAAACTAGCAGATTCTGTATTTTGCCCTTTAAATGCGTTTTAAGCAAAGTAATTCATCGATTTTCAAATTTAAATATTTTAAATATTAAAAGCTGGATTGATTTTAATTTTAAATTTCCATACTTTTAATTTGGAAACTTTGTATATTTTCAACTTTTAATGCATTTCAAAAAGCATATAACAAATTATTATTATTAAAAATCATTAAAAGATTGACAAAAAATTGAGAACATTTTTGATTAAAATTTTTCTTGTTACATACTATTACATATTTACAAAATGTAAAAGATATTCTGCTGAAAATATTTAATAGCAGTAAGCCCTCCAAATTTTAGTTTCATCGGAAAATATGTTCTGTTCTGTGTATAGATTTGAAATATGAAAAAAATTCCTATGTGCTGCCAAAAAGTGATGTTAAATTTTTCGTCAGTACAATTTTTTGTAGTGATTAATAATATCAAATTAGAAATTAAAAAATATTTTTGCTTAAGTTAGAACTTTTTTTAAATGTAAAAAAACAGTTTCATAAATATTGCGTTAATTGTACATTTTTTGGAAAAAATATAAACATGTCGTTCTTGAAATTTCTTGAGCTTGAATCGAAGAAACATGCCATTCTTTTGCTCTCATACAAACAATTTTTTGTCACGGTGTGCAAGATTGCTCAAATTGCTCAAAAAAGGCCAAATTCACTA
>CAKNWU010260314.1:0-11279 GCA_932072015.1 Andricus quercustozae | reverse complement strand
TTTAAAAAAAATTCTAATTCATTTGAATTCTTTTGAAATGTTTTGTAGTCATTAGTCGCTTTTTAGTAGGGTTTCAAAGATTTTAAGAGATTTGAAATTATTCTTAAGAATTCACCCTGAATTCTTTTAAATTCTTTGGAAATCTCTTGAATTATTTTAATCACTTGAATTCTGGTAAATTTACTCAATTCTACTTAATTCAATGGATTTTTTTTTAATTTTTGAAAGTTTTTATTGAATTGATTAGTAACCTTTGGTACTATATTTTATACCATACTGTGAGGCCTGTCATAAGTATCCTAAGTCACAGCCAGTGTTGGGTAAGTTACTTTTTTTGAGTAACTAGTTCCAGTTACGTTACTTATAACTTTTTCACTTCCTTAATTTCATAATTTAAAAATCAAAATAACTAAGATGGTGATACATAACAACTTAATTTAAACAGAAATAGGCATTAGGTAAAGTAAGTAAAAAATACACAATACATTTCGGCAAGTGAACCACTATATATATTTAGAATAAAATTCAAATTGAGTAATAGAAATGTCACTCAGAATATCTTGCGATATCAGATTCTGAACGGATTTTGTTTTTTCGCATTGTTCGGAAGGTTCGCCAGAATTAGTTGTTTTGTTGAATTTATTTTTATCAGCCATTAAAAATGATTTATCGTATTGAATTTCAAGTTAAAATCACGACTGACGTGTTCAATTCTAGCAATTATACTCTCCCGTTTCACGGTGCTATACAAATCATAATTTTCGACTGATAAAATTGTTAAAAATACTATTTACATGACTGTAGAAAATAATGCTTATAATTGTTATACCTTAAAGATAGTTCGATTAAATTCAGTACAATTTGTCTAGATTCACGACTTCATTCTGAAATTCTGGTAACAATTTTAAGTGCCAGGGCATAAAATGTTTGAAATTGCGGACAAAGCGCCTGTTGTATGATTAAATTTGAAACGCTTCAAATTACTAACTAAAAAGATTAATTTTTAACAGAAGAGTTGAAATTCCAACCGAGAAAGATTTTTCAGTCAACCAAAACAGTTGTATTTGTAACTAAAAAAGATTACCTTTTTTTACCAGAAGCAATGAATTTTCAAACCAAAAAGAACACTTTTAAACAAAAGAGTTGAATTTTCAAGCCAAAAGGATGAATTTTCAACAAAAAAGCTATTGTTCAAACCCAATAGTTGAACTTTCTACCAAAATAAATAAATTTTTAACGAAATACGTGAACTTTCAACCAAATGGTTGAACTTTCATATCGAAAATATTAATTTTCAACAAAATAGTTACATTTCCTATCTTTTCAAACCAAAAAGACGAACTTCCAATAAAAGATTTAAATTTCTAACAAAAAAATTCATTTTCAACCTAATAGTTGAATTTTCTACCAAAATGTTTGAATTCTTCACAAACAAAAAAAAAACGAATTTGAAACGTAATATGTAGTTGAATTTTCTACGAAAGAAATAAATTTTCATATAAAATTATGAATCTTCGTCAAAACAACTGCATTTTTAACAAATTAGTTCAATTTTTAACTGAATAGTTAAATTTTCAACCAGAAAATACAATTTTTCAACAAAATAACTGAACCCTCTACATAAATTTTTTAACCAAAAAGATGAATTTTCAGCAAAAATGTCCCGTTATTTTTCAACGAACTAGCTGTACTTTCCACCAAAATGGTTTAATTTTTGACAAAATAAATGAATTTTCAACCAAAATCGATGAGTTCTGAACGATAAATACAATATTTTATACTATTTCAACCAAAACATATTTTAATATGAAATCAAACATAGTTTAATTCAACTAAAAAAGACAAATTGTCAACAAAATAGCTGAATTCTCAACCAAATCAGATTAATTTTCTACTAAAATAATGGAATTTTCAACATCAAAAATGAAATTTTTGTATCAAAAGATAGAAATTTTGAAACGGAAAAGCCGAATTTTGAACAAAGAATGAAAAAAAATCTACTAAATTGTTGAATTTTCAAGCCAAAAAAACGAATTGTCTACAAAACAGTTGCATTTTCGAACCAAAAATATGAATTTTCAACAAAAAAGTTACTTTTCAGTTAGTTATCCTTAAAGTTACAAATACCGTAACTTGTTAGTAACTCAGTTACTTGTAACAACTGAAACTTGACATTTGAGACTTTATTCGTTTTCTAGCCGACTTTTTTAGTCGTATCTCGAGAACCCGTAAAGATTTTTTAAGTTTTATTAGCTTAAATTAAAGATAGGTCTTTAAGGACTGCGTAGTACGAATATGAGATTTTTGCTGCAACTTTCGTAGGTCATGCCACAAGTCGAATTCGATGTACAAAAATCGATAAATTTTTGCATTTCTTTTTTTAACTTCTCACGTGTTATATTCTCTTTAAATGGTCGAAAATGTCTCTTTTAGGGCTCATTCGACGCGTAATTTAATAAGCTTTCTATTATTATGATCGTACCAACAATTTCCGACGGTAGTGTATACATTGCAAGTAAACTTTTATTTGGATGGAGTTTAAATAAATATTATAGTATGCATTTTTTGAAATAGGTAAAATTCAATTCTTTGTTTTACCTATTTTAAACTATTGTTTAAAAAATGTTATTCCAAATTTAAAACTGAGAAAAAGTATGTATTGTAAAAAAATTGGATAAATTGAAAATTGTTCGTCTTATGGAAATTTTTGTGTAGCTCAAAAATGGTTTTTTGTCACTAAGGTTATTAAAGCGTTTTTGTACTCAACTTCTCTTTATTGTTTATAATTTTTTGATAGTTTTTAAACGGTTTCATTATTTAAAGAAAAACAAGAATGTAGGCCTTTTTGAAATAAGTAAAATTAAATTCTTTGTTTTATATATGTTCAATTATATTATATTCGCACTCGACTTTTCTTTATTGTTTATCACTTTTGGGTAGTTATTACACGTTTCAAATATTTAAAGAAGATATTTAAAATTATGGTTTGGTAAGAGTTATTTCACATTAAAAACTGAGTAAGAACGTATTATAAAAGAATTGAATAAATTAAAAACTGTGCGTTTCAGTGACGTTTTTTGTAAAGTAGAAAATGTTTTCTTGTCATTAGGGTTATTAAAGCATTTTTCAATTGACTTTTCTTTATTGTTTATTAATTTTAGATAATTTGTTAATGTTTTAAATATTTCAAGAAAAAAACAGTATTGAACCCGTTATGAAAAAATTAAAATTCAATTATATTTTTACAAAAAGTGTGTACATTTATTTAACTAAAAAAACCTGTAGGATGGGGAGTTCTTATATTAAAAAAGTATTTCGCAAAATTTTGATTTCGTTTCCTGTTGGACGTAATACTAAAAAAACTAAACTACACATTATTTCAATTAATTTGTTTTTCTATTTAAGTCTAAGATTTTAAATTTGCCTTTGAACTACTCATTTATCATCAGAAAAATCCTTTCTGGAAAGACTAATTGAGTTTAACAACTTTTAGGTTGAAGGTGGTGGAGGCTCACTATGCAAAAATTACATTCAATTTAGATGTCTTCGAAACACGAAGTTTTTCATTTCAGGGCTTTGGAATTTGGTTTGATCAAAATTCTACGCTTATATATTCATAAAGTTTAAAATGTATCTGCCTTGAAATTCGAAGATATTTAAACTAGAACGGTTTTAAATTGGAAAGCATTTAAATTTCTGTGCCATTCAATCTAAAGTTTTTAAAGTCCAAGATTTCAATTTGTGTCTACCTAATTCAATATTTTATTTTTAAATTAAATTTATTTTTAGGTCTCTGATATTTTACAAGGTAACGAATTTAGCAAGGAGTTTAATGAACCATCTGCAGTAAAGAGTTATGAATCGAATCAGTTGGCATCAAATAATCCAATTGAAGATACGAAATCTGAAGCAAAATGTTTGTCAACTAAGGGTAATTGCCCTTTATTTAGTTTTTTTTTTTCTTTTATTATATTTGTTAACATTATGATTGCATCCATTTTTCACACAAATTTTATAGAACATATTTTTCATTTCCAGAATTCAATATTTCTCTGGTTTACAAAATGACTTTTCAATTAATTGAATAAAATTAGAGTAATCTCTGCCATCAAAAACTTGTTTGATTATAGGAATTCTTTTTGGAATCTTCGATGGCCACGGAGGTGCGGCGTGTGCTCAAGTCGTATCAAAACGACTTTTTCACTACATTTCCGCCTGTTTGCTTCCCCAGGCTCTTTTAAAACAGTATTTAGATTCAGCGAACGCAGAAAATAAACTAGAGTTGCTAGAAACCTTCGACAGTCAGGTGGAATTCGTCGCAGAGATCAGGGATCTCTATCGGACGAGTTTGCTAACTTTTGTGAGGGAATTATCCCAGTCGGATCCTAGCAATGAGATTCAAATCGAAACGGCATTCGACAATGCATTTCTCAGGTTGGACAGCGATTTTTCTAACGAAGCTCTTATCGATTTGAGCAGGAAAGACGCTGCGAAAACTTTGGCTGTGGCAATGTCTGGTGCTGTTGCTGTCGTTGCTCACTTTTGTGGCCCACATCTGCATGTGGCTGGTTGTGGAGACTGTCAAGCTGTTCTCGGGGTTCTTTCCGGTAATTTAAACATTTTTAATAATTTATTTATTTATGTTAATTAATTTTTTTATTTAATTTTTCATTGATTAATTAATTAGTAAGTTATTTATGTACGTTATGCAGGTTAAAATACAGTCACTTTATTCTTAAATCTTTTTAATTTTCAAGGTAATATTTTATTTAACAATTCAACTTTATTTTCAAGTATTTTGATTGTTATTTGCTTTTTTGTAATTTCAAATTTAATGAGCTGAAATTGAAGTTAACTACATAAACTGAGTATTAGGGTGCCCAAAAATAATTTGAATTTCGCAAGCGCTACTCCCTAAATTTTTTTCTTCAGGTAAAAAAAATTACTGCCATACATTTTATTTTATTTTTACAAAATTGTTTAGAGGTTCCGCTAGCTACAAAATTCTTTCACCTCTAGAAAGTATCTGTTATTTATTGAGGAATGAGCCTTAAATTTTCTGAAGTAAAAAAATTGTTTGAAGATATTATCGGGCTAAGAATGCGAAAATTTGTAATTTCATTACAATTCATGGTCTGAAATGGCCCGTAAACCTTTTTTCCTGGAACATTATGCACAGCATTTCTTCAAAAATATAAATAAAATATTCTCTCCAATACTTTAAAATATATTTTTAGCTATAATTTACTTCAAACGAAACTAAAGCTTTTTTTCACCATGAATGTTTTAAGCATTCCCTTAAAATCCACTGAATTTAATGGTTCTTTTTTGGATTTTCAATTTTTTCAATTCACCCTGGGCACTTTTAAGTTCACCATGAATTCTAGTGAGTTTTTTCAGATTGCTCTAAACTCCCATTTATCTGAATTCGATGGATTTTTGTTTGGACTTAAAAAATTTTGTTGCATCCACTTGAATTATTTTTAATTCACCCTAAATTCATTTAAATTGATCTTGGATCCTTATTAATTTCTTCGAATTCTCTTGAATTCTTCTAAATTTACTCCAATTTTACTGAAAGAAATAAAAAATTTGAATTCCATCGAATTATTTAGAATTCCCTTGAATTTGTCTAAATTCAATTCAAACTTAATGAATTCAATGAAATTTATTAATAATTTTGAGATTTCTTTGATTCACTTGAATATTTTAGTAATTCACCTTGAACTTGTATGAATTTCATCGAATTTTTCTAATTTCTCTTATTTCCCTCTTAATTCACTCGAGTTGTATTCAATTAAATGTTATTTTTATTTGAATTTTACTTGATTTGTTTTAAATTCACTTTTAATTTTTATGAGTTTATCCTGATTCCCTTTAACTTCACGTTGGATTCGTATCAATTTTTTCGAATGCTCTTGAATTTCCTTGAATTCTTCTAAATTTACTCCAGTTTTACTGAATCCAATTAAATATTTTTGATTTTTTGTCGATTTTTCGTAATTAATTTAAATTTCACCCTTAATTCTTATTACTTTTTCCTTAATGCTTTTGAATTCTTTGGAATTAACTTGAATTCCTCTAAATTCACTCCATTCTACTAAATTCCATGGCATTTCATCAAATTCTTTTGTATTCCCTTGCATTTTTCTAAATTTACTCCAAACTTAATAAGTTCAATTAATTTTGTTAGCGTTTTTAACTGGTTTTCAATTCATTTGAATATTTATGAATTTCATCGCATTCTTCTCATTTCTACTATATTTGTCTAAATTTATTCGAATTTTATATATTTCATTCTTTTTTTCGTAATTTTTTTTTTCAATTAACTTCAATTCGGTTGATTTTGTCCTTAATTCTGTTCTCTCCCATTTTACTGAATTCAATGCAAATTTTGTTATTTTCTTAAATTTCGTTCCGTTCACTTAAATTATGCCTTTCGTCAAAGTTTCCTGAATTTCTTTGAATTCTTATAAATTCACTCCCATTTTAGTGAAATCAATGGAATTTTTTAGATTTGTTTCAATTTATTTGAATTCTTTTTAATTTCACTAAAAAATGTTGTTGCATTAACTCCGGATTTTTATGGATTTATCCTGAATTCGTTTAAATTCACCTGGATTCCTGATAACTTTCATCAAATAATTTTGAATTCAAAACAACATTAGTTACATTATTAGTGCACATTAGTGACTTTTTGTCGGAAAATATATTTTAAAGTACTATAGGAATCTTTTATCTATACAAATTTGTATTTATTGTGTATTTCGCAATTCAAGATTTTTTGTGAGAATATTCTGTGTATATTGTAGAAGAAATCCTGTTCATATTATTTCAGGGAAAAAATATTCAGGGGGCATTTCAAAAAATTAATTGTAACTAAATTAAACATTTTTGTATTTTAAGCCCGATATCTTGAAAACACTTTTTTCTGTTTCATAAATTTTAGAGTTGGTTTCCTAATAAGTAAGAAATAATTTTACGGGCAAAATAATGTTTAGCCTTTAATTGGTACTTTTCAAAAATCGATAACCAATCAAATTAATTTTCAGACCTAAAACGGGCTAGCGGAAACACTAACCAATTTTTTAAAAATGAAATAAAATTGATGGCAGTATTTTTTGACCAAAACGATGAAATTTAGGGGGTAGCGTCTGCAAAATTAAAAAATTCTAATTTTTATTGGGCACTCTGAATCATCGTCCCTCAAATAATATCTACATTTTAAAGTATATTTACTCCAAGATAAAACTATCAATTCATCTCCTTACGAGGGATTGACTACTCGACTTGCTGTACTCTAGATTTCAAAAGAACACCTTTTTCTCTTTAGAAATGGAATCTCTAAATAGTCTAACTACACACATTTCTCTTGCAGAAGACGACACATGGTCCGCAAAAACAATGACCGTCGAGCACAACATCGACAATCGAGTTGAAGTCGAAAGAATTCTCTCTGAACACCCCGAGAGCGAAAGAACCACAGTCATAAAAATGGAACGTCTCCTGGGCCAACTAGCACCTCTACGAGCTCTCGGAGATTTTAGATATAAGTGGAGTAGAGAGACCCTGGAGAAAAAAGTCGTGCCGTTCCTCGGTGAAAGTGCCATACCTCCAAACTATCATACTCCTCCCTACCTGACTGCAAAGCCGGAAATAAAATACCACAGACTGAGGCCAAGCGATAAATTCTTGATTCTCGGCAGTGACGGACTCTGGGATATGCTGACGCCACTCCAGGCTGTAAAACTAGTCGGCGAACACATGAGAGGCAAGGTCACTCTGAGTCCTCTAAAGTTACCTCGAAAAAATATGAAGTTGTCAGAGATTAATAAAATGCTTTTGCAACGAAAAGTGGGCCTGAAGAAAAAACCGCAGGATAGTAACGCTGCAACGCATCTTTTAAGAAACGCCCTGGGTGGCACAGAATATGGAATCGACCACGGGAAGCTCTCTCAATACTTGACACTTCCTAGTGAAGTCGTTCGAGTTTTTCGAGACGATATCACAATCACGGTTGTGTATCTAGACTCAGATTTTGTAAGACAGTGTCCTCAATGACCACATAACTTTGTGCTACCCAGATATTATGTACAGACTTATTATATACCAGATACCTCAGGTCGTTGCCATTTGTAAATCGTCCAAACCGTCAGCTGTATAGCTACGCTGTTATTTATTTACTTAACAACACGAATAATTTACATTACGAACACGTGTTTCGGTTGTTTGTAAAACTCAAATGTAAATCGTGTAAAATAAGAGCTTTTTAATTAATAGGGTAAACTTTTTAAGCCACCTACCAATATTTCCCCTTATTTATCTTATTTTTATGAATCTCGTAAAACTAAATTAAATTTTATAACCTCTGGAAATTATCTAAAAAAATTTCTCATGCCCAAAATATAGGTACCTAATAAAAAATGAGAAACCTGCATTAAATTAACATCTTGCCATTTTAATTGTTGAAGTCTTCTCAATTTTTTTCAGGTACCTACATTTTCAGTAGCGTGAGAAAGTTTTTTGAAGCTCAAAACAATTTTACGAGCACTTCCAGAGCTTTTAAAATTTATTATAGTTTTATGAGTTCCATAAAAATATTTTTTCCTAGTTAAACTCAAATAAAAAATCCATCGAAATTTTGAAAGATTGAATCTCGTTACATAGCAAATAAAAATAATAATGGTTGAAAAAATTCCAAAAAATTCCGTCTTTAGCATGAATTTGATAGAAAACTTCTATTTTACATTTTTTGGGACTTCCGCGCAAAATAAAGGGGGATTAACTGGGAGCCCGTGGCGGGGGGGGCAAAATTGAAAGTTATTGGATCGATAACCAAAAATCAAATTTTTGGAACACCCTATTGGACACATGATGTAGATTACGAAAAAAATGAACGTTTATGAATTTTTCAAAGTTCTCAAAATCACGAATGTTTACGACCTATTTTGGCCCCGGGAAACCTCAAGGGAATTGATCGATCTATTTCAAATTCTACAGTTCAACGCAAAAAAGGCAGAGCAAACATTCGACTCAAAATAATTCAAAAACCTTCCGTTCCTGTTGCTTTTGAAATTCTTGGTTCTTTTATTTCGAATGTTTTTATACTTGTCCGTTTAAAAATCTGGAAGCTTTCTATATTTCGAATTCGGTTACTGTATAACTAATTTGTTATTTATTTAGTTAACAATAAAAATAATGTACAGAAAAACAAGTGTTCCGATTTGTAACACACACATGTACATCGTGTAAGATGAGAGATTTTTAATTAATCAAGTAAAACTAATTCGGCAAATTCCAAGTAAAAATGCGTAACAAAATTCATAATCAAATTTTAGATACATGCCGGTATTATGCCTCTCAATTAATCTCCTATTTTATAATCTTATATCTTTCATCTCGTGTCTTAAATTCTTAAATTTTGTCTAGATCCTATTTCAAATAGTTATAATACATATAGATATCGAAGAGAGTCTAAATTGTGAAGATCTACATCATACAGAGATAGAAAAGAATACATTAAAGGTTCGATTCTAAATATCGTTTATCTCAAAAAATAGTTTCTTCCTTAGTTTCGAAGGTGTCGATGTCTCGACATGAGAAAAAAAACATGCTAATATACAAGTGGTATCCAGCAATCGCTCATTGTGAGAGGTAAAGGGATACTTTTCAGATGGTTTGATGCTGTCACTGCGGAGAGGAGTAATGTCCAAGAAGAGAATAAGGCAAGCGTGATTAACTGAAGTATTGGTGTGCCTGAAGATTCTTGTACCCTCGCCCGGAAATCCCAACATCAACCTTCCTGACCGAAGTCTTCCTTGAACTTCTCCAGCTTCTTCATGTCGTCCTCGTTCACTGTTGGCCGAGTTGTCGATAGCGATTTCAACATATCTCGCTAAAATAAAAAAGAAATGGATGTTGATCAAAGAAAAATGTAGTTTACAAAGAGAAAATCTCATCTTCCAAGCGTTCAAACTTGAAGCTTTCGAATTAGAATATAGTACATTTAAATCTTTAGTTTAGAATCTAATTCAAGAATCTTTAAAATTGGTATATTTTCGCATTTTTACGCATCTACATTTAGAAGCCAAGAATTCATTTTTATTTGCAAGAATTTCTTATCCATTTTTTAACATTTCATTTTGAGTTTTATTTTCTTTAAAATTTTCGAAGCACGAATTAATGTACTACTTTTTGAAGTATTCAATCATTAAATAGTTTTGTATTATTTTGACCATTTCAATTGAGAAGCTTTCAATTTTGAAGATTCTAATAACAATCGCTGGCTAATTCGCTCAGGCTTAATTTAAGTCAAAATTCAAAGTTGAATTTCATTCAGCATTACTTCGACTGCATTGAAATATAAGGGCTTTTAAATTTAGAACCTATAACATTCATTTAAACTTCTTTTCGAAAGCTTTTATTTCGAGAGATTTTTTAACTCCCGGGTACATCCATTTTGTTGCCTTTAAATTGAACTCTAAACCCTTTTAAAGTACATAATCTGTCACCAATTTTGAGGATGTTTCTAAATTCAGAAAATCGAAATTTTAAGCTTGGATGCTATCGAATTGGACTTTACATTTTTTTAAACTTAGAAGTTGTACGTTTTTAGATATACACACTTTTAAATTCAAAAGTTAGATTTCATATTTGTTGACTTTAAAAGTATCGAGGCTTTAAAATTTAGATTCTTTAAATTTTTGTTCTTTTAAAATTTCAATATTTTCACATTAAAAGTTTTGCAATTCTGAAACTATATAGCAACTCAATTCTAAAGAATTAATTCCAAAGATTCGGAAAAAAATTATGATTTCAAACTTTTCGAAAACTTTATAATTCGAGAAGTTGATCACTCTTGAAATCTGGTGCAAAAGCATTCGCGAAATCTTCATGAAATCCTTGTAAAATCTTTGTGAAATTTTTCTAAAATATATTGTAATTTTTGAAATCTGGTGTAAAAACCTTCCTGAAATTGATAAAACTCTTGTAAAATCTTCGTGATATCTTTGAAATAATTTAAATCTGGTGTAAAAGTCTTGGCGACATTTTTGAAATCCTTGTAAAATCTTTGAAATCTTTGAGATCTTTGAAATATTGTTGAAATCGTTGACATTTTCGTGAAATCTTCTGAAATATTTGTGAAATCATTCAAATCTTTGAAAAATTGGTGAAATCTTCTGAAATATTTGTGAAATCTTTTGCAATCTTTGACATCTGGTGCAAAAGCCTTAGTGAAATCTTTATGAAATCCTTGTGAAACCTTTTGCAAAATTAAA
>CAKNWU010260310.1:0-13166 GCA_932072015.1 Andricus quercustozae | reverse complement strand
CAGTGCGCGGCCCGAACGCAAGCGCAGTAGCAGAGGTGGCCCACATTGGCATCATTGTGCGAGACGTCCGTTATAAGAAACACATACCGAAATCGCAAGGGTATCTTGAAACCACAGCACGGTCAAGTGACAGCTTTTCTCGCACGGCGATACTACTTCCAAAGCATATGCTCGAATGTATTACCATCTATATATAAATAAATAAATTATAGAGAAAAGTTGTTCCAAATTTCCCGGCTTGGAAAATCCATGCAAAATCAGTAATTTTTCGACGGCAAATCTGAAACATGTTAGGAATTTGACCAAAATGGTCATATTGACGTTTTCCAGGTCGTTGAATCCAAATCTGATACCATGTATGAGCAAATTGAGATATGAAACGGCAAAGAAACCTATGTAGGAACTTAATTCTCTGGAAAGGAATCTGTTTTAATAATATCACCCTTATACTAGGCCATCTTGAATGGATAGAAAAACTACTGTGCAGATTTAACTGTTATAGGAAACTACCGCTCATTCCTTACGTGATTTCTCCATGTATGCAGGTTCCCATATAGCTTCTCATATGAGTTCCCACATATGTTTCTATCCCGTCTTGTGTCTCAATCTGCCCTTACGATTTTATATAGGAACTCATGTAGATTTATATGTGGTTCCCCATATGGATTCCCACGATATAAAAATGGCGGATCCAAAATGGTCGACCATAAATCGGAAAATTTGTAGAATCTTTCTATAAATGGTCATATTTAGATTTGAAACTATATGTCTCTAGTCCTATCTCTTCCAGTAATAGTTTGACAGCGAGGGTTTAGAAGTATATTAACATAGTGACTCAGTGGGCACTAAATAATAGCTAAACATTGAACCCTTCAAAAACCAAAGCAATTATTATTGGACAGTCCTCTTCCCCATCTACTGCTACATTAGAATTCTTCCCTCAGCTTAAGGTTGATGGCCTTGACATTGCCATCCTTGATTCGGTGAGGGATTTAGGGTACATCCTTAACCGCAACCTCTCCTAGAAAGAGCAAATTCTTGAAATCTTAAGGAATACCTTCAGAGTGCACCAACAGCTTCAAACGGCCAAGGAATCCTTGTCAACATTAAATCGGATTCTTCTTTTCAAGAGACTTATCCTCCAGTTTTTTCATTACGGGTGTATTATATTCGACGATATCAAAAATGAACTGAATTATAAACTCGCGCGAGCACTCAATACCTGCATACGATTAATCTATGATGTACTAAAATATGAACACATTACACTATATCGGCAACGGGCGGGATTTCTCAATTTGGCTAAGAAAATACTATTTTTATGGGCAATCTAATTTACAATCTCTTTTATAACAAAACCCCGCAATATCTTCTAGATCTCTTTGAAAATAGAAATGTGACTTTACCTGCTCAGTCTAGGCTTCGTGTAAGAAAAACGGTCCTTGCAGTTCCTCATCACAAATCTTTGTAAGTTGCAAAGATCCTTTATGATGAGGGGAGCGCGTCTTTGGAACAAGGCAACTACATCAATTAGGAATGCACCTTCGCCTTATCACTTTAAAAAGCTATTCTTTGACTTTTTGTTTAGCATTGATAATTTCACTCTCGATATTTCGCATTGGTAAATAGCGAATTGTTAATTTTTCTAACTTTCAGTGACATTTAGCATCTAACAATAATGTCTTAAGGTCTCTAGTGCTATCAGTTATGCCAACCACTAGCTTATATTAGCATATATTACTCATATTCTTCATATGATATATAATTTTTCTCTTCAACCATCTGTAACGGTTGACCTCTTTGGACTTCCCCACTACAAATTTAGGCTATACATGTAGCGCTTTGGCCTAGCGCAAATCAGTTCTTTCTAAGCATGTGTCCAAAATTCTACGTAAGTTGAATAAAAACTAGTCGAGTATCGTTTGGTCATTCGACTCCTTTTAAAAAACATAAACCTATTCATTTGGCGTAACATAAATTGGCGATCCTTCCAGAACAGTGTAAAACGATCCTTTCAAGAAATAAGGAATCAAACCAACACTATCTTTGTGAAACGAACCATTGTTAAATTCTACGCAATTTGCACCAATAACTCTACGGAATTAAAGCAAGTAGAGTTATACAGAACTCGGCAGGAACTCCGGATCTCATCTAAGGAAAGATCCGTTCAAACAAGCTGAAATGTCCTGGTTGGGTAAAACTAGACACTGAATTTGGGTAGGTGCTATCCGACGTAAACCCAACCAAAAAACAGAACGAGGACCGCAATGAGGTGGAATACGTTTCTGCGTAACCGCACTGGGAAGACTGACGACACGTCATCAGCCAACGCCAAATCCGGTTAGCGTCCAGGAACTTCACGGACTTCCAGCTGTCAACCAAGAATCAAGCGCCCCCGATCAAGATAGAAGATCAACATTGAGTTTAAAAGTAAGGATAGTATACACTATAGAAGTAATTAAACCAATAAGAGCATAAATCCCCTTTGTAGACTGAGGAAGGCGACGGAAATCGAATCAAAGTTATTTCTATTTCCGGTGGGGTTAAGTTTATTGGTTTAATTTAAGATAGTCCTTGCACTCCAGACATATTACCGTCAACAAATTATTGCGGTACTTTGGCATAGTTGACTATTTGTAGCAACTAGTCGGCGAATATCAAAGTATTAAGCACACAACAAAAATCGCAACACAGAACAACCGTCACAAGAATAATTTTTAAAATAAGCACACTTGCATACCAAGAATATCGTGATAATTTAAATACAAAGTACGATACAGACCTGACAGACTCATCTTCTAGTATGTCAGGATCGTCATCCCCTAATTCTAATCAAACCTCTCCCTTTTTAATGGACGAAGAAACGGTAAAAAGGATGTGGGCCGACATCGAAACTCTAGCAGCAAACATGGTAGCATTGAACATAGAAAATCAAAATAGAACTTTCGAGATTCAGAGGATAGTAAAAGTATAAGGCTACAAACGAGATATAGAAACAGATAAAGTAGGACCAGAATTAACGGAAGACCTCGATCAGGACAGAGAAAGTTGGCCAGTAGAGAATACTCATTTAGCAAACAAGCAAATACCAGAGGTGAATGTAAAAACGACATTATCCCTCTCACAAATATTGGAAATGGAAGTAACAGTATCCCAAAACCCGAATAAAGATTACCTGGAAAAGGAAGAGATGAGTCAGCGCCATGTTAAAAATGACCAACTACTTACAAAAAGAGTAGAAACCAGGACACACCAACTTCTGACTGATGAAGAAGAGGTAGGAGAAGCTATAGAACGACGCAGATTGAGGAAAGGAAAATTACTAAAAAAAGAAAGAATTAATACAATCACTCCAATTAAAAGCCGAAGAAGAAGAAAAAATAAATTCTAAACTAGCCATCATAATCATAAAAACCATTAATGGCCAAGATGACATCGGAGTCGAAGACTTTATTAAAAGTATCAAAAAGGCGAAAGCTAGGTGCACACAGCCTAACTTACTCCTAGACCTAATTTTAGCCAAGAAATTACAAGGTGCAGCAGAAAAGGCAACTCTCTATAGGCCTGTAAACTCTTATGATGACCTATATATTTCTTTAAGACAAAATTTAAAACAAATTGGCTCAATTCTAGCATTAAAAAGTAAACTAGAATCCGGTAAACAAGGAGCCCCTGAAATAGTCCATAATTTCAGCCTACGATTTAGGCAAATAACTAATGAACTTAATGTTGCCGTCCAAGCAAAACACATCAATCAAACTGAAAGAAGAGTAAGAATGAGTATAGAAGAGGAACACCATATTAATAGATATCTTCTTTTAAGAAAGGAAATTAGACTTCAGATAAGCCTATTAAAACCTACTAGTGTAGCAGAAGCCCAAATTCATGTCGCGGAAACAGAAATGTGGATAAAGGAATCACAACCTTTTCGACAAGTTCCGTTAAAACCATTAATCAAGTTTCAACCTAGGCCAACACAGCCACCTAGAGACCAAGTCAATATTTCACCTATCCAATGAACACACCCCAGTGGGAACAAAATATAGCGACGTCTTTACGACATCGTTACGACATCTTTACGACAACTTTACGACATCCTATGCCCATGTCGTTAAGGTGTCCTAAGATATCGTAAAGACATCATCAGAACGTACGACGTCTTTACGATATCGTAAAGACATTTCAATGACAGGGACATAGAATATCGTAAAGTTTCGTAAAGATGTCGTGAAATTTGGTTTCCACTGGGACAATCATAATATGGTACTAAGTGAAAGGATGAAAATGAAGTTTCATAAGTGTGGAAATTTAGGACATTTTGCTAATCAATGCACAGCAAAGAATGTAAATTTTCAGACAGGTCAATTTTCAAATCGATCACCACAAGTCAGAAATATTCAAGCGACGGAAGAAGAATTGGAAAACGAAATAATGGCAGCAGAGGAAATACAGGAACAAACAGATTACGATAATCAAGTCGAGTATCTGCAGTCAGCGAAAGACTACAAACCATTACAGGAAGAAATCTACCATAAAACGAATACTACTTATTAGATTTCCCATTACCAGAATCCGGTATAATCGGCTTACCTTTCTTTAAAAAATTCGAAAGGTATGTAATAACATCGAATTTCCTGAATCTAGACAACAAAAAACTACCGTTACATGATAGTGTTAATTATATAGCCCCTCATATACAATAAGTATTCAGACTTCAAATAGAAGATAAAGATAATGAAATTTCGATAGAGAAAGAGAATCTAATCCCTGACGGTATATACAGAATCGAAAACGGTGAAGTTAGAACATCTATAATAAATAATTCAAAAACCCCGAAGAAAATACCAGCCAACCTACAATACGAAATAATTCGATAAATAGAGTCTCGAGGCGAGATCCACTGTAAAACAAGGGAGAATAATACTAATACGACAAAATAACCTATAAACCAGCAATTAAATTACAGTAATAGAATCCGAAAACTACAAAAAATAATAAAACTAGATCACATTGCGAACAAAGTTCATAAAGGGCAAGATAATAAACCTCAGATCTCATAAGCTCCCAGAAAAACATCGAGAACTCGCTATGAAAGAAACTAAAAAAAATAATTAATAAAGGAATAATTAGAAATTCACAATCACCATTTAACTCACCACTTTGGGTAGTTCCTAAAAAAAAGAAATAAGCTGAGAATGGTCATAGACTATATACAAGTAAATAAGGATACTGACCAAGACGCTTACCCGTTACCAGTAATATACGATATTTTAGACCAATTAGGACTTATAGGATTTATATACAGGGTGTTTTTTTAGCTTGAGACATCGAAATATCTTAAAATCATACGCATCATATAAAAAAAAAGATCGGTAATGAAAATTTTTTATTTTCGAGGGGGAAAAGCGACTTTGAACAACATTTACCCCACCCCACCCCCCAGAATACGCCCCTCCCTGCCTCCTGAGGGGGTGGGGTGTTGTAAATTTGTTCAAAGTCGCCTTTCCCCCTCAAAAATAAAAAGTTTTTATTACGGATATTTTTTTTATAGGATACGTATTTCTTGAGATATTTAGATGTCTCAAGTTAAAAAACACCCTGTATACGGAGCTCCTAATACCATTCTGACAGACCAAGGTCAAAACCTTCTCTCAGAACTTATGCAGCAATTTGAAGAAGGATCAAGAATTAAACACGTTTAAACAACTGCATTTCACCTCCAGTGAAATGGTAATATTGAGTGTATGCACCCTACGCTAAAAAAATCTTATTAAAACCTCTATTGCCGAGAACAACAAAGAATGGGATGGTAATTTGAAATATATAATTATTTCCCGATCAATACCATGAAAAATAGCAGCTTTGGAATATCGCCGTTCGAAGCTACCTTTGGTGGAGAACCCAATATCCATTCAACAATTAATCCTTCCCCAAATCTGTCGTAATATGACTTGGTTAAAAAATGGAAATCTAAACACGAACAGAATTTAAAAAGGTTTAAGAAAGAACTGTAATCGAGCAGGGAAAAAACTAAGAAATTATTGGAAGACAAAATAGTTAGGACACATGCAGTTTATAAAGAGAAAGATTGGTTTTAATGGAAAAATAACATCAAACAAAATAAGTTAGACCCTAGCTGGAAAGGCCCCGGAGAAATACTAGAAATATTAGAAAATAATAACCTTAAAATTAGACACGATAATACAATTATAAGGATACACATAGACCAATGTATGTCTTATTTTGTAGATGGCCCTTGCGTCGATAACCCTACTATTGACCTTGATAACAACAATAAAAGCTGACGACTCGATAAAAGAATTGAGAGATTAGTGATAGGAATAAATCTGACAACAACCGAAGAAAGGATAGAAGTAATAGATCCCACTCTAATAGTAGCTGAACGAGCATGTGGAATATCCTGCGCACCGAAAGAAGAATTAAGATTATTCAAAGCACGGTATAATAGACTAACTTCGAAAATCTTAATGTTACATAAGCTTTTAGAAAAAACAAAGATACAAGAGAGGATTGGCAAATTTCGTGGGAGACATCTCCAAAACATTATTCGGACGGAACTCTCTGTGAATCCGATTTAAATCAAAATAACTCTGAATTCGATAAACTGTACACCGATTATAAAAATATAGCATCAGTATTGACCAACCACACTA
This sequence comes from Andricus quercustozae, assembly GCA_932072015.1. NCBI lineage: Eukaryota > Metazoa > Arthropoda > Insecta > Hymenoptera > Cynipidae > Andricus > Andricus quercustozae. The sequence goes on along the minus strand of CAKNWU010260310.1, from coordinate 6,492 downwards.
AAATCCTCAATCTGATATTAGACTATTCCTCAACAGAATATTCAACCAGAAAGAAAGTAATAGGAAAAGAACTAGGAACAGCTCAAAGATGAAGTCAAACTGTAAATAATAACACAAAGGATCATTTCGTAAATACTAAACTGATGCTAATTACTCTTTTAATCGACGAATTGAATGAAGATATTGATACGGTCATAGATGCCATCAATGATGGAAAACATGGAATAGCACACCCTCAAATTTTGACACCCGGAATTTTAAAGAATACCCTAGAAGAATTCGAACAACACCACACAACCAGATATCACTTTCATAAAAAAGAGGAAAATTTCCAACATCTCCTTGACATCAGTTCACTTTCAGTATCAATAATCCAGGGACTCTTTACTTATATCCTAGAAATACCTGTCCCAGAGAAAGAAGAAGGATCTTTGCAGAGAATTGTTCTTATCCCAGAAAAGAAAGCCAACCTTTATTTACCCATCATACCCGACCATGAACTAGTTCTCGAATCTAGAGATTCGTATGATCTAACAGACAAGCAAACAATTGATCACTGTAAGAAGATAGAAAACTGCTTAATTTGCTAACCAAATCAACCTAATCTTAAAATGTTCAAAAGTAAAACCTGCGAATCAAGTCTTTTTAAAAGGTATGCTGAGCAAAATTGTAATTTGTCTCCATATTTGCTTCACAAAGAAACTTTTATACCGGTATCCGACGGATATATTATAATTCCACTCAACACAATAAACCTAGAAATAAGCTGCGAACAAAATATAATAACCATAAAAATAGTTAAACCTTTTAAAATAAAAGGAAACAGTTGCAAATTGTATGATAATTATGTCTAAATAGATGTACCGAAACATCTAGAAGAAAAACAAAATTATTGGATCAATGTAACCTGCGATATTAAATACGAAGATCAAGACTTTAACAATTTAGAAAATAAATTAAGTCAGTTGCTCAAGCAAATAGATAATAATGAATTAAAACAAACTCGCTTATGCTCAGACGATACTGAAAATACATGATAAACTATAGGTACTGACAGACATTTAAAAACTGGGGAAGAAAGCGGAATAGAATGGTTACAATACTTGGGGTATGCAGCCTTAGCTTTAGACACAATATTTATACTGTATAAGACTGGAGTCTTCAAAGGAACATCAAACCTTGTTCCGAAAAAACTATGTTTATTCTGTGTTAAAAAAAGTAGAAAATCCTACCCATATTGTAACCTACAGTACCGGAGTACAACCATTGTTAGATAATAAGGAAGCTAATAATGTTATTAAACCTAGAAAAGTAAAATTTTGAAAGTTTAGAGGCTAAACTTAGTCTAAAGAGGGGGTTGTCACGGTTGACCTCTTTGGACTTCTCCCACTACAAATTTGGCTATATATGTAGCGCTATGGCCCAGCGCGAATTAATTCTTTCTAATCTTGTATTCAAAATTGTACTTAAGCTGATTAAAAACTAGACGAGTACCGTTTGGTAACTCGACTCCTTAACAAAAAAACTCGTTTATTCGACATAACACATCTGTAATTAGTTCTCTTTACCTACGTCATAATCGTCGTTTAACTAGACTTGTCATATTATTTTGTATGACAAATGTATAATTTTGTTCATTAAAAGGGCTGATTAGCCCCCGGGACTTATTAAATAAATTATAAATTCTAAATTTAGGTTTTAGAGGTCGCTGAATCCAAATGTGATGTCATCATTTCAAAATCTGAAATAACGAAATACAAATCGGAAAACTGAATAAATTTTTCTACATGATTTCGCGAAGTTTGCTGTAAAGGATAATGTATGTGAAAAGAGAATCATTTTTAAAACAAAAAACTCCTCGTAACTTTAATTTAGAGAGAGATTATTGTGGCGTTAAGGGAATGCTTTCTCTGTCGAAAATATATTTTTCTAAATGACTACTAATACTTATGTAGTCATTATTGGGTTATTTTTTTAAAGTTGCGTAAGTAACCTAATAATAAAACGGTGGCATAAATATTATTATAACTTGAATTTCTTGAAGAATATTTCCAAAGACTATTTCACATTCTAAAAATAACCTTTTCAACAGTTTCAACGATTTTTTACACTGTTTTAGTCACATAAAATGCGTGCATAAACTAAAGTCTGCAGAATAATTTGAGGTGAATTTCTTTTAAGCGAATCGGAATTTGTTTTTTACGATATTAAATCCACCATTTTGAATTTTGAAATTATTATATCAGATTTGATTTATCGACTTCGAAAACCTGAATACAACTATTTGTGTACAGTTCCTAGCACTTTTATTTTTCTAATTATGTTTACTTGGTCTTCTGAACCTCTCCGCCCCAACCATGATCCTGTCTTCGCTAGCATCAGTGCGTTGTTTTCGAAGCATCTTTGCTCCTCCTTCTTCTTCTCCCATAGGACAGATTCAGCATATGTCGCTACTACGTCCCAGTTTCATAACCGCCCATCGGTTACACACATAAAAGGTGTTCCAAATTGAGTCGGACCGACTTAGCAACTAAGTGTAAGATTTGAAAATTTCTAGTTGGAATCCCAAACTTAGAATAATTTAAAATGAACTCGGAAAACCGAGCCGATAACAGATTGTTCAAACCCAAATTGAACTGTATTAAAGTAGGATTAGGTTCCCGATTCGAATTGTTTTATTTGAAAATGCGAACTGAGACTTCTACAAAATTAACTCAGAAATTGAGATAGATTGCAAACGGTTGGTGCCAAATTGAGCCGAATTGAAGAAGAAGCTCAGTTCTAAATCAGAAAAGTTCAGTTTGGAAATCCGCCCTTAGCCCAATTTAAGTCGGTAATTCGAATATATATCAGATTGTTGAGTTCCAAATTGAAGCGGATTGACGTAGGAACTTAGTTTTCGATTTGAAAGGTTCTATTTGGAAATGCAGACTGAAAATAATTTAAAATTAACCCAAAAATTCGAATAGATTACAGATGGTTTATATCTAAATTCTACTGTATTGAATAATTACAGATAGTGAATTTCCATATTGAAATGGATTGACATGGGAACTTAATTCGCGATTTGAAAATTTCTTTTTGGAAAACCGAGCTGAGACTAGTTCAAAATGAACTCAGGTATATGTATATATTGCAAATGGTTGATGTTCTAATTAAAAGAATGGGCTTAGGAACATAGTTCTAGATTTAAAAAGTTTAGTTTGGAAATCCGAACTAAGACAAATTAGAAATGAGTTCGGAAATCCAAATAGATTACAGACTGTCGATGTCCACACTACAACAGATTGAAGTAAGAAATTAGTCCGCGACAGGAGAAGTTTAGTTTGGAGTTCCGAAATAAAATAAATTTAAAATAATCTCGGATATCCGAATATATAATAGACGGTTGATGTCCAAATTGAATAGCATTGGCGTAGAAACTTAGTTTCCGATGTGAAAAGTTCTATTTGGAAATACCAATTTAAAGTGAAGTCGGGAATCCGAATAGATTACATAGAGTTGATGAAAAATTGAACTGGATTGAAGAATGGAATTAATTAAAGATTTGAAAAGTTCAGTTTGGGAATCTGAACTTAAACCAATTCCAAATGAACTGACAAATCCAATTACATTAGGGATGATGACGGAAATTGACGTGGATTAAAGTAGGAAATTAGTTCTAAATTTGAGAAGTTTAGTTTAGAAATCTTAACTGATACCACCGAAACATGAAATATATTGCAGTATTTCAGTATTGAAATCCGAGCTGAGGTTGCTTGAAAATAAGCTCGAATATTCGAATAGATTACAGATGTTTGATGTCCATATTCGAATGGATTAACGTAGAAACTTAGTTCACGATTTAAAATGTTCAATTTGTAAATCCTAACTAAAACCAATTAGAAATAAAATCGGAAACCCGCTTAGATTGGAGATCGTTGATGGCGACATTGAACCGGATTAAAGAATGAACCTTGTTAAAGATTTGACAAGTTTAGTTTGAAAATCCGAACTGAGACCAATTCAAGATGAACTGACAAAATCCGATTAGATTCCAGATGGTTGATGTCCAAATTTTAAAACGGATTAGCGTAGGAACTTAGGCTTAGATTTGATAAGTTCTATATAGATAACACACACTAATGGTGATTTTTGCGACCCATCGGGAGTGCTCCGAACCTTTTTGGTCTTGCAGCCAGCTTAGGGAAAGAGCTGATGTAAACTTGCTTTGCCGACGTGTAAGTTTTGACCGAACATCAGGAGCCTTGAACAGGGAGTAAAGGTTGATAATGTCTAAATTCAAACGGATTCACGTAGTGATTAGGCGCGCGATTAGAAAAGTTCACATTGGAGTTCCAAAATGAGCCCAGTTCAAATCGTAGAAACTTCGTTTGCGAATTGGAAAGTTCTATTTGGAATTCCAAACTGAGAGTAATTCAAAGCGAACTCAGAAATTCAACTAGATTGCAGATATCTGATGTCCAAATTGAGTTGGATTAAGGGGTCATTCTACTGTCTCACTTTTGAAAAATCGATTTTTTGTTTGTTTGCATTTTTCGATAGGTTATATATTCAGAAATATCATATCAAAATTTCATACAGAAATTCGGAGTCTGTCTATACTTTTGAGACCTTGCAGAGAAAGCGCGTAGAGAGCTGAGAGCTTGAGTAGAGCATCCGAACGCGGCTGCTTATGTTTCAGTTTTGGCAATTGTTTTGAATGCATATTCGGAATTATTGCTGTTTATTTTTAAATGTGTATATGTCAAGAAAATATTGCACTTCTACGAATTTATACGGAGCAGGGATCGCTAATTATGTATAAGTAACTTTTTCTTGCAATTTTTATGTTCCGAAAACTTCAAACGCGTTTTTCTCGAAACAGCGTTTTTACGCTCTGCGTGCGCGATTTCTTGATAAGTGTTTAAACGATTACTTTTAAATTTGCTACGTTTATTCTAAACATAAATATATACAACGTGAGAAAGCGGTTTTTCAAATTTCTAATTTTATCATCGTTAAATTAACAAAAAAAGGGTAAAAAACACGATTTTTGGAAATTTGTTGTTTAAACTGCCGCCATTTTGTTATTTTGAAAAATAAAAAAATCCGCTTCGTCAAGCCAGAGCTATTGTCATACTAATCAAGAAAATTTCTGATTTATTTGTTTAAGATGACGCTGATTGGAGATATCTTGCACGCAGTGGGCATACTTTTGTTTTAGACACTTTTTTTATTGTGAAATAATACGTAAAATAAATAATAATGTTACGTAAGAAAATTATTTTTGTAAACTTTGTGACAGCATAAATGAATGCTGAACATTGTATTGAATTATATAGAGTAGTTGTTGAGAAAAAAATTCTTGAAAATCACCTCCTTTATTGCCGAGATAGTAGAATGACCCCTTAAAGTAGGAAATTAGTTCTAGAGCTTAAAAGTTTAGTTCGGAAATCCGAACTGAAACCCGTTCAAAATGAACTCAGTATTTTGGGCAGATACAAAGGAGCGCTTGAGCTGACCAGAAACAAAAAAATCAAATATTTATGTCTCAGTGGCGGGAAAATCTTCTGTAAAAAGGAGGATGACTCAAGGAGAGTTATTCTCGTCCACCTTCAGGATCTCGACTTGCTACGATAGCAAGCATAGTGTCCTCAGCGGAACTTCCACGGCGAGTTAACGCGAGTCACCATATATCCTTTTTCTTTGAATAGTTTTTTTGCTTTAGACCTTGTGGTATAACTATGTATATGCCAAACTGCTATTCCTAGCACATTTCCCTTTCTCCTCCTTATTGCTGTTATATTATATTTTAGTGCGATTTTATAAAACCCATTTCGCACCTGCATTCTAAATATTTTTGTTTCTAACAAGTGGTCTGCTCTACGGAACTGAAAGGTTTTTATGCTAATCACCTTTTATTGCAGAGCTGTTTTTTGTAAGTTGACCTATATTTGGTATTACCTCCTTCTTGTAAGACTTGATTGCCTCTCTTAATATACTTCACGTCAATGCTCAATCCCTCTCTGCTCATTTTGATGAGTTTGCTGATTATTTTGCTCAGAGATCCTTTCATATTATAGCTGTATCTGAAACTTGGCTCAAGCTTCAATTTGATTCGTCAATTATTAGCCTTAATAATCACTCTCTTTTCAGAAAAGATAGGGAGTCTCATATAGGTGGTGGGGTCTGCGTATATGTCCATAATGATTTAAAGGGTAAGATTTTACATGTCAGTACTGACACTACTGCACTGGCTGCTGTATTTTTATATATTGACGTCTTTCAATCTCGTGAACGTCTACTTTTTGGGGTTGTATATAAACTACCCAATGCTGGTTTTGGTAATGAATTTGAGACGGCGGTTTTTGATTACACGCCTAATTATCAATTCAGCTAGTTTATCTATAGTACCACATGGATCTACGCCCCATTCCGGAATGTCTAGTACACTGATTGAACTTATGGCTGTGGATGATTGAACTAAAGTACAAAATTATTCTCAAAACC
>CAKNWU010260297.1:0-11451 GCA_932072015.1 Andricus quercustozae | reverse complement strand
ACATGGCCTTAAATATCTGTATTTATTTACAGAACTGTTTTCCTTAAAAACAATTGTTTGAAATATTTCAGTTATAGAAATATTCACTTTTAAAATTGGAAATAATAGAGTTTTAGATCAATTTTTTCCAAAAAGGGCTCTAATCATAAAAATTCAACCATTTTCAAAAAAATGGTAAGAAGAAATAGTAGGAAAAAATTCAATTTCAAAAAACATTGTTTAAATAATTTTATTGGTGAGTATAAATGGTTTTGATCAAAAATAATGTTTTTCATTTAAAGCGACAAGATCAGTAGTATTATTTTGATTCTTAAAATCATAGAAAAACTATTTTTTTAGATATCTGATTTCTGGCACCTTAATTCTCACTGACATCACTTGATATTAATATACGTTGTCTGGAAATTCGCTGGAATCCACTTTGTATTCAATGAAATAAATTTGCCAATAATTCAGTTGACTTCATTTTGAAATCACTTTGAGTTCTATTGGATTCATCTTCCAATTGAATTTACTTAAAACTCATTGGAATTATTTCGAGTCCCATTTCACTTAAACTCTGTCAGTTCATTCTCAAGAATATTCTGAAATCTCAAATACTCAACAGTTTTTGAACTCAACTCCGAGGAAAGAGGAAAATTCCGAAGAAAATTCTGAGGATTTTTGTCGCAACTACAGCTGCTGGTTATCGAACACGAGAAAGTGTTCAAATCCAATTTGTATTTCTTGTAAGCCGCCGAGCAAGACATTGAAATCGTGCGATTCAGTTTGCTCGCTGGGAGAAAAAACTGCAACACGAATCTCGAAGGCATAATTCACGAGGAAAACGCTGGCAAGAAGCTGAGTGGAAGCAGACTAGCGCAGCGCAATAACTAATCCAGCAGATAATCTTATTGCCAGCTGCAAGGCTCGTAACAGCAAGCGCATACAGTCCAAGGGGGTTGGTCCTTTCTCCCAGTTGGCAAAGGTCGTTCGCTCTCCATGATTAATAGCGTCGCGGCGCGGTGCGGCGCTACATCGCGTTCGAAAAACGTCTCCTGGTTGCTCTTAGCCGCCTTGTCGTTGCCCGATCGTTATTTAATTTCTTCGAGATTAATCTCGCATCCCCCCCCCCCTCACCCCTCTTCACCCTTTCCATTATCTTTCCCTCCTGTACCTCTCTGAACGACCATGCACTCGACGAACAATGCATCGACGTTGTTCGCACGTCGCGAAATAACATAAATCATACTCGAGGAGAAGAGAAAGTTTTTGCCTCTTGTCGTTCAGGTAGCTTTTTATTATGATAAAATCTTGCGGGACTATGACTAATTTTGAGGGGTGTGCAAAATTCTTTTAAGTTTAGTTATGCTGAGCTAATAATTACTTAAGCTATGTTACGCTGAGATCGAGGGAAGATAACTTTATGTTAAACTTAAAACGAATTGCATATGACGAATTCGTTGCAAATCTGGGATTTTCTATTGGGATAGTCCATAAGAATAAAATATTTTTATTTTATTTCATCAGAAAACCTAGTTTTGTTAAGAGGTACTGTTCAGCTGTAAATCTATCTATTTTTTCTCCACTTTATCTTCCTTTTATTGTTTAGTCGAGAATCAGCGAGAGGAAAATCTGATTGTTTCACGCATGATATCAATGAAGTTAATTATAGTAGTTAAAATTTGTTCTTTTAAATATATTGAAAGCTATGAGAATTCTATCTGAAATGAGTCAGAAACTGTTTTCATTTAAAGTAATAAAAACTAAACTGCAAATTAAAGCACTCAAAACTTGAAAAATGTTCTATTCCAAGTTTTTAAATTCAAACGCTCTATAATTATTTGTCCATTAAAAATGAACTCTGAATAGATGGACAGAAAGGTAAGAATTACAACCAATATACCGCAAAATATTTTATCCTCGCTTAGAGGGCTGCTTTTGGTGTATATTGGAAGGGTATCGAGTAACAAAATAAACAATTAATGTATAAGTGAGATTCAATAAACTGTTTTTGAGAGTTCTTTGTAATTATTACTCATCAGTTTAAAAATTACGCCTTGCAGTCTCGTATTAGTAAAAAATTGGCTTTTTCTAATGTATTATTGATAAGAACATTTTAAGGGTGAACAAAACTAGACTTTTCGATAAACGATATTCGAACTTTTTTTGTACCACCCCAATACTCATGTCAGAGCATTTTTTCCGGATGGAGTATGCTGTTTTTCAAAGGATTTTAAACACGTATTGCACCGATTTGATACTTTTTTTCAGTTAATCTCTGAAATACGTGTCATCTAAAATCCTTTAGAAAACAGCATATAGCATCGGAAAACGGTTCTGTGGCATGGGCATGCACAGTCTGCCAAATTTATAAATTAATTAGCAATAAATTAAATATTTTTAAGCTGACCCAAGTTTATTAAGCACATTCTCTACAAAGGCGTTTAAGAGTTCTTTGTATTATTTGATGCGAATTTTTTGTCGGAATTTGAAAATAAAAATGGTGCATCTATGCACTCTAAACTTAACAAAAATTAATTTTGCATAATTAAAAATTTGAAGATAAACGAAATTTTACATATCTCTGAAGCTCAACTTAGCATACCTCTTGAACTCGGTGAAACTGCTAGTACAGTATAAAAATCTGTGTTAAACGATCCCTATTTGAATTCTTTTCAATAATAATGCGTCAAAATGTCAAAGAAAATCAGATTTTTCGACAATTCGTTAATTCACTATTGATTACGCAGTATACTATCTAATCATTTTTTGCAGCATTAACTATCGTTGGAAAGTTTTAAAGAAAAATCTCTATTACAGTTTTCTCTAAAGCTAAGCTAAGTCTAGCCTTTTCAGAACTGAATTGGTTGAAATAATGAATTATTGTTATTCGGAAAGCATAATACCACAGTAAAAGGGCGTCGCTGAGATATTTCTAGTTAATTCCACTGAATACCTAAACTTATTTACTGAAAAATGAAAAAATAATTAATTCTTTACTTATATATTCGCTTAAACAATACACATTTGTCATCTTACTGTAAAGTATCGCAGCTAGAGCTATCAAAAACATATCAGCAGTCGATTTTGCTAACGTAAGAAACGTATCTACTGCAAAATGGCTAGAAAATATATTTGTTTACATAATACATCATTTTTTCCTAAGTGCAAAATATCACACTAAAAGATCATTGAGGCAGTGAATCTGGCTAGGAAAGCGAAATCTATCTATTCTATCTATTGCATTCTATAGTTTAGTGAAAAAAAATTATTAAGAAAATTAAAAACAAATGTGCCCTGCTGGAATGATTGCGAATTTGATACACATTTATCTTTTTCGCGTTTCGTTGTCCCTGTTAGAAGTTATTTTAGTTTCGGCCGGATGTTCGTGTGTCCGTCCAACGTACTATTTGCTCATGAAGGGAAGTGAGAGAAAGGTAGGCGCCGGGAAGTGAAGAAAAGTTTTAGGAGGGAAAGTAGGGGTGGCAGGGGAAGAAACGTGAGGGGAATTAGGGAAACTTAAGTGAATCTCTTAAGTATAGGTGGGAAAATATGATATTAAGTTGAGTAGAACAATGGAAGGGCGATGAAATCCGTTTTGCTGGTGAACGGTACCAGCAACAAATCAATTTGTCAATCAGAGGATTAGCGATGATGTTCGTGGAACCTGGTTGAAATTATGTGCTCTTTGATTATGTTTTCTGTTTATAGTGATCGTCTCGATCCACACTACGCCATAAGCACAAAACGCAAGCGTTATTTGTGAAACCTGATTGCTGTCCTAAGATGATGTTCAAAATATTAATATCCCCACAAACTTGTTAATCGTGTTCTGAATATTTTATATTTTCTGACACTAGTTCAATATCACTGTATTACTCAACCGCAGGCATTAGCTGCGCGCTGAATCTCGACTTTAAAAGGGCCCAGATTTCAAGCGAATTCGAGCGCGGATAGCACTCGGATGAATGGCCATCTGTAACGTACGACCAGGTTGTGTATTTTCTGCGTTTTAACAAATGTCAAACGGGACGTCTTACGCCGAGGATAATCGTGTGCATTCGATGGAGAGAGTCGAATGTATGCATTTAAACTCGACTGACCAAAAAGCAGCTGAACACGGGAAGTGGTTTTTTGAATTTTTCTTCTCCCCTTGCCAAATGTTCAGGCAAATGCGAGTACTTCTTATAAATTTTAGAGGAGCCTCGGGTCATGACTTGTGTGATTAAATTCATACAGTAAGAAGCCTACCATAGTAAGGAAAATTTTTCACATGTCTATATCCGCTGAAATTATGGAGTCTTGGTATCTCGAGTGGCTCGGAAATAGGACCAGAAGCGCGGCTAAAGCTATTGAGAATAGGCCTCTGTTTTACTGCTATGGGACTTAGATGTCCCTGCCCATTTTGTAATAATAATAATATGCCGAGCGTGTAAGCAAGAGTCAGAAACACTTGGGCATGTTCTCAGTGGATGCTCAAAGTATGCACGTTACGGGTACATCGAGAGACACAATGCGGCTCTAAAAGTGTTATATTACCATCTTAGGCACTTCTATGGTGTTGATCTCTTGCCCGTCTTGCCATACGCACAGAGGGAATTCGAGTCCGTTGTGGAGAATGATCGGTGTAAGATCTACTGCAATTTCTCATTCTCCACCACTCAACGTATCAGTGCTACGAAGCCTGATATTTTCCTCCAAGATCTGAAGACCAAGATCATTTACGTGATTGAATTCTCGGCACCATGCGATGGTAATATCACGGCAAAGGAGGAAGAAAAACGGGTAAAATACCAAGCACTTCTTTTCGAGCTTAGCAGGCTGTACCAAGGCTACAAAGTCCATCTTGTAGTTCTCATAATCGGCTGTCTTGGAGGTATAAAAGCTTCATTTCTTAGCCAATTCAACAAGATTCCGGCTTGCCAGCGTCAGGCTCGTTCCATAGCAAACCGGATGCAAAAGGCTGTTCTTCTGGCATTACTTCATCTGGTCCGTCAACACTGTTCCTCATAACATTCTACAAAGATTGGTAGCTCTAAAAAAGTATCCAGAGGTGAAACCTTCATCTCCAACTGTCCCGTCTGCCCCGTAAGGTCATCCGCGGCTAGAGACCTGACTCCAAGGAACAGTGTTGAAAGATGTTCTCTCGCGTAAATTTCCCGCTCTTGCTTACCTTCTAGGACAGAAGCAGAAGTGGATGACGTAAACGTTTCAGTTGCGTCGGGATTGGTTGAACCATGATCGTAGCTTCCGGAGCCTACAACGTCTCACGGGCGATTGACTTTTCGCTCCCGACCTGCACAGGTGAATACTAATACATTACCTGCTAAGGGGCGCGAACGTCCCTTCCACTGCACGGACTACGGATCTATCTCCTCTCTTAGTGCTCCCCCTCAACCAATGTCCAGCCCTCCTCTCCCCCACCCTTTTCATTTTTCACACAATTTTGGAGGTAGACTGTGGAGCATTAACCTATTATCTATTAGTTTAATTTGTAACCCTGAGAGAGGATGTCATCTGTCAACTGCACTTCGTCCGTCGCAGCACCACATGTTCATAATATTATTAATATTATATTATGTAAAAATTGTACATGAATAATAAATAAACAATAAACGGTAAATATTAAATACAGGTATGAGATTCATATTGCCAAAGATTTCAATGATTTCCCAAAGATTCCAGAAAAAATTCAAATGTTTGCAAAGATTTCGCATAGATTAAAAAGATTTTACAAAGACTTCAATGATTTCCCAAAGATTTCACAAAGATTGCAATTATTTGCCAAATATTTCACAAAGATTTTAAGTACGACTTAAAACCCGTCAATAATTTTAACGTTTATTGGCTTGAAATAAAGGTGAGACCTCAAAGACTGTGTGATACAACTTTCAGATTTTTTTTCAACTTTCCTAGGGCATGCCACAATCCCGTTTCAAAGTCAACAGTGATTTTTTATAGTACTCGCGCAAATCGTACCGACTTCACAATATACCCACGACTCGAACTTCAACACCAGAATGGGTTATTTCAGTGTTTTTGAGATCTTTTTTAGGTTAGAAACGATCGGTGATCTGTTAGGTGTAAGCGGACATCAGATTCGAATTCAGCAACTCCAAAAACATACAGGAACGTTAGCCTGAATCACCGCAAATGAAATTTTTATTTGTTTGCCTATGGAATGATCCGTAGTTACTTAAACAAAAAAAATGTATAAATAGCAAAGAATGTAATTGGTATACGAAACAGCGGGAAAGGAAGAACTAACAATATAAATATGAAAAACGGTTTTTAATTAAATCTCTATATCAAATGCCGTGGGCGCTAGCGGATGAAGTTCCTCTTGTTATTTTATGAAAAGATATTAAGAGAAAAATTTTTCGTTTGCGGAAGTTCAATAACATTGAAATCACACACAAAATTTAGGCTAAATTGTCCGGGATATTTATCATTTTACGCTATGTCGGTTTGCGATTTTCAATATCCCGTAATACATTTTCGAATTTTGGAAATTAGACTGAAAAATGTTGTAGACTACATCAGAATAGAAAACCCCTATTTTTTAAATAAACGAACTAATTAGTAGGTCTACACATTTGTTGTAAAGTTTTGTTTAAATTTACTACTCAACATAGAGAATGCATGGTGTCGCCTATGGCCCTATAGTTCAGCTTGACAGTGTGGCAACAGCAATGTCACAGCTACACTTTGCAAACTTGACCTACTCTTTCCTAAAAGCTAAGTCGTCAACAACTATCTTACTTGAATCTTATTGCATTTCTATTATTGTCATAAATAAGTAGAAGGAGCACCGGGGAGCATATTAGGAGAAGAGTATAGAGCCTTCGGATTGACTGATGTCTATTGAATTCAAACCCAAAGGCGTAACTAAACTCAAACTTTATTGATTTTTTATGTTCTCAATAGTCTTTTTCTCCTATGAATTATTATAGATTTGTATCTTCTTCTTTAGAAGCCTGTTCTTAGTTAAGCAACTCATCTTTTGTAAATATTTTACTTGATGAAAATATTTAGAAAGCCCGTTATAGAGTTTTGAATATTGCGATTTTACGAAAATCAAAATACGCAAATAAATGTCTAAAATTTAAAAATCGTGCGCGGCTGGCTTCGCCCGCAAGATTCGGCGCGCCTAGGGTGCGTGTCTGTTGGATCTCGCGCTTCGCGCTCGATGATGTATTTACCTCGCGCTAAAGGATCGGTCATTGTACTTCCTCCAAATTTATGCACAAACCTTTTAAAATTGAATGTCAAAGAATCTACAACTGTAATTTCTTGATTGTGAATTATCTTTTGTTACAGCTCCTGCGGCTTCAAATCACGTATCTCGTGCTTCGCACTCGATTTGTCAACAGTAGGCAATTTTCTACATTAAGTTCAACTTTATTACAATTCATAATACGCATTCATATTGGAACATACGTATTTTCATTGTCTTGTAGCTTGTGTCATTTGTCCAAAAATTTTAATGTTATTTTTTAAGACTAAAACAAAAAAATGACTCGTCCTATTAAAACGTGATTACCAACAAATTTCCAGATATTTTTTGATTGAATCACTTTTATTCATTACTTTTTTTCGAATCTTGTGTCGTTTTTCAAAAAAAAATTATTTTTTATTTCTACTGTTATGTTTTACGATTAAAACAAAAGCTATGCGTCCCATAAAAAAAAGATTAGAAATAAAGCCGTGCATCTTCTTTGGGTGCACAATTTTTGTCTTTTCATATTTTTTCGTATCTTGCATGGATGACCCCAAAATGAAATTTTTGATTTTTGTATTCAGTTATTTTTTTAGGTAAAAACCAGAAACAATGGTCAATAAATTCGATTTTTCAATTTTTCAAACAAGTTAAAAAATTTGTTATGATAATCTTGTAGGGCTTTAAAAAACAATCGTTTTTCTTCTCTTGCCTTTTTTCATATCGTGCGTTTTTTGGCTTAACATTTTTATTTTCGTTTGTTTTTTTAATTTTGTAAATGCTATAACTCTGATAATTTTTTTTATCAAAAAAAGTAGTGAGAATAAATTAGTCGAATCTTCGAATATAATAAATAGCCGTACATAGAATTTTTGAATATACAGACAGACACATTCGTAAAAGCCTGTGTTTTGAGTTCAGAGAGTCTCAAAACGTGGACATTTGACAAAAACGGGGGGTGGGGGGGAGCTAATTTTACAAAAATCTAATACCTTCTCTGATGAGAATGTAAAAAGTCATTCTACATGTTAAACTCCATAAAAGAGGAAAGAGAAAAGCGCAGTCCTATTAATTAATTATTTTAAACAAAAAAATAGGGGTCTTCTATTTTTATATAGCATACAATAGTTTTTAGTCTAATTGGAAAAATTCAAAAATATCTCTTTTTAGACCGCCCTGAGGAGTATCGATAATTAAGGAAGTAGAGAACGAACAATCATTCAACTACGATTGTTTTAATTGTAATCGACTCTTGCGCTCATACGAACATTATGTATAGACACCGTGTTTCTCGTAACGAGAGGGATTCGTTGAGGTGCGTTGCTAATTTGTTTTTAAAAGTATTGTTATTTCAATGGTCGTGAAAGCGTTTCACGTAATTCCTGTAAATATGTGATTTTCGGAGTAGCGTCGCGTCGTCATTATTGCGAATTTTAAATGGATTCTACAATAAATGTAAAGCTTTTTACCAATATTATGGTGCGAGAGTTTTTGAATAACATCTGGTCAAAATCCAAGAATGGATTAACATAAATCTGGAGATTATAAAATCCACATAGTCTTTTAAATGATCTGAAAGTGAATTTTCATATAAATCCAGATTCTGGATGCCTAACTCTTGTGTTTATGCCGTTGTCTTCTACTCGTCATATGATCGCGAGCGTTTTCATCACAGTAAAGCGAATGAATAATAAGGAGAGCAAACTGTCCTGCTACTCCAGTCATTTTTAGAAAATATTCACACGGCAGTTCGTCTCCTTCCCAGGTGCGAAATTCGGTCGGATGCCAGAGATTGACCATCGGCCCAAAGTCGGCCCTACTTTTGTAACCGATCTACGGTAACCAGAGTTGGACCGACTAAGGTATTTTCAAGCTGCCATGGTCTCACCGACGTTGGCAACCGACGACGGCGGTGGGCGAAAAGCTGACTGTCAGCCCAACTTTGGGCCGACGATCGGGTAAACTATGGCAGATTGGTCGGTTCGACCGCAAGAATGCAGTCGGTCCGACTCTGAATACAGCAGTGTGTTAGCCACAAGTCACCTTGGTGCACCCTATGGTCGGTCAAACCTTGGCCCAAATATGGGCCGGCCGTCGGAAAAACGCTACTACATGGTTTCAAAAAGACCGTGACACAAAATTTTAGAACAAAAATTGAAGAAAAAGTTAAAAAAAAAAAAATGGTTGAAAACAAAATTTAAGGGTTTCAGCCCGGAGCTACGAAACCTTAAACATTGTAATGGGTTTAAATTATTTATTTAAAAGTTATTTCACTTATATTCACGTTAACAGCTAATTTGTTTTACATCTACATGATGTCGCATAATAATGAAAAATTATTGAGAAAAAAGAGTTAAAAAATGTTTAATTTCAACTGCTCTAGTTGTGGCTTATGAGGATGGTTTTTTGATTGATTTTCAATTCTGTAGGTATAGAGTAATGGGTAAGACTCCCGCCTGCTAGGCGATAGATTCAGGTATAAATGTGGATTCGAAACCCTGTAGCGATAGAAATTTTATTTTTAATATAATGTTTGATAATGTAATATATGTATTCATTCTGAGCAGGACCATTAACATTTATAGTAAAAATACACGCAATCAATTATTATTAATTTTTTGAATACCTTGAACCTTCAAAAATCAAAGTCGGCCCCACATTGTTGTCCAAGGTTGGGCCGACATCAACTTAATAGATGGCCCATATATGGAACCAAATGTCGGGCCGACGTTAAGATGTCTAAGGCAGTTGACCGTTATCATTTAGCTGGTTGGCCCGACCACTGGCGCACTAAGTTGGACCGACCGTCCGACTGTTGGCCCGACCATGGGCAGACGGTCAATTCGCACCTGTGCTATTATTTCTTCGTAAGTGAAACGCAAATATTACCTTGGATAGGGAGCAAAATATCTTTTGTTCTTATGGAAATCTCACGATCGTCTTGAAAATTGGAAGCCACTAGCTGTGATCTCTGAAGTTACTTACACACGCATGGGTAAAAGCAGAAAATAACCGAGGTGTGTCACCAAGCCAACTAAACACAATCTACTTCTTCAATGGTGTGTCGCTAGCTCACATGTAGTCATTTTCAACCTGTGGATGGTCGTATGTATGGAAAGAGACCAGCATAAAGCAAGAAGAAGAAGAAGAAGAAGTAATCTTTACTCCAAAATCAGGGTGAAGATTACCTTTAGTTCTTTCTGTCAGGAGTGAAACGTGGTTTCAATTTCACGATTGAATTTTCGTTGGTGGCATACTACCTTTCCGGATCTAGAATCTTGTTTTAGTGTTCCCCTTGCAAAGAGAAATAGAAACACGAATGGAGATTCTCTGGCGGCAGTATTTTCACAGTAGCCCAGCCCATTCGATAAATCGAGCGACGTATCTAGGTCGTCGTCGCATGAGATTTGCGTGCAGTGCAAAACAAATAAAATTCCTTTTCGCGCTTTTCCGGCGGAAGTGATGTGCAATCGATCGAAGGCTGCGTGCAAAAGTAATGGAACCGCTTTGGTTTCCTTTCTTGGAGTGAAGAGCACTTCCGGCCGATTGAATGGAGGACAGAAAGCTCATGGATTTATTACAAGGTTTTCTTACTTTCCCTTTTAGAGTTCAGTTTTCAATTGGCTCGGGGTTTCCTTACAATGTATTCCTAAGTCTGCTAAGATACCTTTTAAATCATAAACTGATAAATATAAGATATAGGAAAAGGAATTTATTGAGCTAATTGCCAATAGCGTAACCAGTATACTGCAAAATCCCGCATTGTGGGGAAGGAATATGTAACTTCTGGGGTAGCCCAAAACAATAAAAATATTTTTTTTCGTCGTTGACTCAAACGTTAATTATCCCGTCTTCCAGGGCTTTCCCGGGTAAAAATATTTGTGCTTGGGTTTGGCTTGGGTAAAGACCAATCCAAGGCAATTTCAAGTAATTCTGTATGTCTAGCTCGTGAGACGGAACCATACTTATTTTTATGTCTCGGACCCTCTGAGGGTCATCACTAATCCGCTTTAAACTTGATAAAATGTTTATATTATTTATATTTATGGTATTTATTTAATATGTAGTAATAAGTTTATTTGTCTGCAATAATTATTATTCTTTGGATGACGAATCTAAAAATGTTGTCCATTTTGTCCTATCTCCAACAGTTCACTAGATACTTCTAGAAAATGACAGTCTTAATCTTTTTACGGAAAATTTTATATGCCTGCAGTTGTTGAGACAGATAGGTTCCGAATTTCTTATTT
>CAKNWU010260275.1:0-11492 GCA_932072015.1 Andricus quercustozae | reverse complement strand
AAAAAATCTCTAAATTTGAGCAAAATCGGTCAGCTTTTTGTAAATCTAATGTTTAAACGCGATAATATGTTACAAATAATTCCGTGTTTCAGTATATTGTTCAGATTTCGTCAGAGAATTCTACACTTGCTGTATAAGTTACAACATTAGGTTGACTTTATACTTTATTTTTTATACAAAAAAGGATAATTTTATCAGGTATACAATTAATCTCTTATCTAAGTTATGTAAGTTTCGTTGACAATAATCGTTTGATTCATACTTGAGTTTTTTGATAAATGAAATTTATCGTGGTTGTTATATATTTGACAATTTTCGCCGTTGATTAATGCAGCAACTTTGATTAGAATTGGTTCGATTTTTTCACCGCATACTAAATCTAGGTTTATTTCGGTTGTGGGAATTACAATATATCCTCGTATTACCGGTAGGCAAGTTTCTTTATGAACCAAATAAGGAGATTGTAAAAATATTGATTTTGCATATCTTCTCAGTAAACTTGCTTCACAAGTATTTGTTTCAAACTTCGTAAGTTAGGCTGATTTCTTTTACATATTAAATGTCTATTTATTGTCTTACATTTGTTAATTGTCTCCTTATCGTTCGGTACCTAATTGTCTTCGAATTCAATTATTAAGTCATGCTCGGGAATTAAGGAAAGGAATATTTCGCCAAATTTGGTTGGGACTGGAATAATTATTTTGCTGGAACATAAAATGGCATCACTTGATCAATATGAAGTTGAAGAGTTTTTCCTTCATATTTAATTTTAAAATTATTATTTGTTGTAATTCCTGTAACAATTCCTGGACCTTTTTAGCTTGGATCCAAATTATTTTGTTTTGTATTATTTTTACATTGGGCTTGATCTTCTATTTTGTAAACTGGGTGGCTTTTAGATATGGTTTCAGCCAAATATTTCTTAGTCTTCTCTTATTCAATTTCAATTCTTTCGTTAGCTTTCTTTAGGATGTTGGAATGTTTGATTTTCCATTTCTTTATTAAATCAGCATAAGTACGCGTTGGTGATCTTAGTATTGCTGATGGGATATTAGGATAGCTTCCGAATGTCATCTCAAAATGTGAAAAGCCTGTACTTGCATTTTTCATTGTATTAGTTAGGAATGTAATAAATTTTAAATTTTCATCCCATTGTTTACCATTATCTTGCATTGATTTTTTAAATGAGAATTTTTAAAGTTGAATGCATTGTTTCTAGGTTACCATTTTCTTGTGGATGGAAATATGTTGTTTTTATATGCTTGTTATTTAATGCATCTTCAAATTGCTGCATTAATTCCGAGAGAAAGTTTGTTACTTCATCAGTGCGTATCGTTTTAGGGCCTTCGAAAGTATATATATAATGAGCAATCATACTGTCAATTACAGTTTCTGCGGTTTCGTTTTTCATAGGTACTTGCACTGTATACCTTGTTAATCTGTCTTGAATACTTAAGATGTATTTGTTTCCTAGTTTTGTTTCTGACAAGGGACCAGAAACGTCTGAAGCGATTTTTTCGTTAGGGTTAGTAGGTGCGTCTGGAATGATTGATTGTGCTTGATTAGTGACTCTTGTTGTCTTCTTCAATTGGCAAATAAGGCATACTTTTACGTATTTCTTAATTTCTTCATCGATATTCTTCCATTCAACAAATTCTCTTGCCTTTTTAATTGTATTTTTCTCCCCAAGGTGGTTAGCGTTAGCTTCTTTAATGATGGGGTTCCTTTCTTCTTTAGTTAATTCTCTGGTTTTATTAAAACATATATGGAGTCCTGTTTCGGGGTAATAATTAGATAAGTATTGTAATATTTCCAAAAGAGTTTCTTTTTCCAATGGTGTAAAGGTTGGGTCACCGAAATTCAATATCACTATTGTCAGTATGAAAATCTCTGCTGTCTAATGGTACCCTAGTATTTGAATCATTAACTGTTTCTTAATATTGAAGTGGGAACAGTCTTGAAAGACAATCAGCTGCTTTGTTTTCATTTCATTTTACGTATACTATCTTATACTTATATTCTTTAAGGCGTAATCTCCATCGAAGTAATCTTGAACTAGGGTATTTACGTTGTGAAGCCAAACTAAAGCTTTATGATCCGTTTGAATTTTAAAGGGATACCCTAGTAGGTACTGTCTCAATCTTTTCACTGACCAAACAAATCCTAAAAGCTCTTTTTCGCTATTGCTATATTTTATTCTGCATTGCTAGGTGTTCTAGATATGAAAAGGCATGGGTGTCCTTAGCTCCTAAACCAAGATTAGATGCGTTTGTTGTTAAAGCAAATTCTAATTTAAAATTTTGAAATCGTAGTACTGGTGCATTGCATAAAAGTTCTTACAAATTTTCAATGCTTTCTTGGTATCTAGGTGTCTAATCGAATATTACTTCTTTTCGTATCAAGTTGGTCAAAGGTTTAGGTATGGTGGAGTTTTTTATAAACTGTATAGAGTATCCAGCAGCCCTAAAAATTGCTGTATTGTTTTGAGTGTATGTGGAGTTTTTAATTTTTTTATAGCTTCTGTTTTTTCTGGGTTAGGTTTAACTCCATCTTTTGTTATTGAATGACCTAAATATTCTAAGTCCCGTCTGAGGTATTCTCATTTAGATGGTTCCAATCTTAATCCTAATTTCTTAATTCTTTCAAAATCTTCAATTAAATTCTTTTTATGTTTGTCTAGTGTTTTACCGAATACTACAATATCATCAATGTAGATAAAGCATTTCTCGTCCACAAGTCCTCTAAACGCATTATCCATCATACGTTGGAAGGTGGCTGGGGCGTCCTTCAATTTAAAGGGCATTCTATTATACTCAAAGTGTCCTTGTCATTTCCTGATTCGCTAAGTAATTTTCCTCTACTTCCTGTTCTCACGTTGTCCTGATTTGAGTTTGAGGTGGTCCTTTGGGGTTTGGGGTATTCTGAAAATGTTGGGGTTGAACATAACATTGGGACGCGAAATGTCCTATTTTTCCACATTTGAGGCATTTAATTTGTAAGGCCTAGGTATAGGTGTTGACATTTGCGGTCGTGAGAACTGTGGTATAGGTTTATTCATAATTGATTTCATTGTTCTATTTTTGTTTTTCTCTTTAATCCATATATCTGCCTCTAATGCTTCTTATGGATCTTCATTAAGATTTTCGGGTTTCATCGGCCTTATTTGACTCGAAATTTCATCGCGTAGGTTCATAATATATTCTCTAACCGCTGCCTTTTCTTCCATCTTCAAAGCAATCTTTCTTTCCTTCCCTTAATTGTGTTCGGATTGTAAAGCATACGTTAACTCATTATAAACGCTTCTAAAGCGTTGACTATGAATTTGTACATTTTCGAATCCTAGTCGCACATTTTATAGTTTTGATCTGCATAATTCTACAGACTTGTTATGCTGAGATTCGATTTTAAAGCGGTATATAAATCCTTGAAATTTTTTATTGTTGCATGTCTAATTGCACTTTTTGCATCACCTATAATTCTTTCGGTCAAAAAGTAGTCCAAAAGCAAATTAGGATTGTCACACTGAAACATTTAAGGTTTCTACCGTTCTATTAATATCTTTAACCGGAATAAAATCAATGCCAGCTTGACTCTGCTCTCGGTTGTTTGTATTATGAGGCCTTCTAGTGGATGGTGCGGTTGAAGGGTCGGAGGAATTATTGATTACTCTAACAATCGTTTATCATTTTCTGCAGCTAGAGCATTTACATTAATTATTACTTGATTCATCGTAGACTCCATTCCGTCTACTGTTGTGATTAATAATCTTCAAAATTGGTCCGTGGACATTAATAAAGGAGATTGCGCTCTGTTGGTATTAGGAGAGGATGCGCGAAACATATTGTCTGCGACATGGAATGGTTTATCAATTATATATATTATGTCTGTCGAGTCCGAGTCCGTGGATAATTCTCGATACTTCAAAAACTCCTCCTTGAAAAAATCTTCTTTCAATTTTCCTTTAACTAATTTTTCGTTTTTGTGTGGTGTGTACCTAAAATTAACCTGTGTATAAGCGGGTGTAAATTCGCGGTAAAACTTCAGTTTCTTCTTGGCAACGAATTTTTTCGTGGCAAGTTTTTTCCCGTTAAAACTTCTCGTTTGCGCAATCGTGCTACAAACGAGTGCACGCAAATTTGAGGTAAGTTTCTCGGTTTATTGACGGACACAGAGGCCAGGGAGCACCATAAGCATGTGTATGGACGTGAGCCGAAAGTTGCTAGTATTTAGGCCCAAATGTTATGATCTTAGTCATAATATTCACCTTTTAAACCTCTTCAAACTGTGCAACAATTCTAACTTAAAATTAACACTGCACTTCTTGAAACTATTCTTCTTTACTTAAAATTTGCTGCGTTGCGTAACTCCGTAGAGTTGCTTCCGGGGCGCGGATAAATACCTGGGCTCCTACACGTGATATGCTGCATTGCGTTAACCTGTAGAATTGCTGCCGGGCGCGGATCAATACTTGGGCTGCTACTCGTGGTGTGCTGCACCTTTTGATTTCTGCTACCTCATTTTGGCTGATGCTTCGCTGATAGCCTGTTGCCTCTTCCGCCTGCTTGAGGGCCGCGTTCTTTTCCAAAATATTAATTTGTTTACGCCGTATAGTGCCTACTTAATTCAGCAACTACTTTTAACATTAATATTTTAGGAGTTTTAAATTGTTGTTCTAAATTCTTTCTTCGGATTTTTTCTAATATGTTCCTTCTCTTGGTTGAGGGGCTACTTCGTAACGAAGTCCGGAGTTTTTCTTTGGATTCCGTGGAATCCTCCTTGTCGTCTTTTAGTTCCCTTCTTGAGTTTCGTAGAATTCTTGTCTCTTCCTTTTATTTCTCTTGAATTCCGTAGAATTCACTCTTAAGTTTCCTTAGAAATTCTTTTGTCCCTGAGAAACAAGATCGTGAACTCCTATCCTGCCAGGATCATAAATTTTGTTATGCCGTACAGGATCGCCAGAAGTCAATAACTTCAAATACTTTAATTAATTTGCTTTTAGATATATATTTATTTAATTCTGTTACAATTGAGAACTTTACAGTCAGTGAGAGACTCGAACGAAGGAGTACGCAGAACTAACAAACTGACCCAAACGGACTGGTTATATATGGCAGCACGTCTAGACGCCTTGAACCTTCTATGTATGGAAAGTACCAGAAAGTAAATGCGCAATTAAAGGCGTCCATTGTATCGATTAGTACAGTGTATTGATTAATATGCATATATAGACACTTATAGGCAGAGTACACAACAGACACAAGCTACAAAAAAATAATATAACAAAATTTTTTTACTCAAAAAGCGGCTACAAATGTGTTAATAATCATTTTTTGATACGATGCGCAGTTTTTGTTTTAATCTTGAAAAATTTCATCACCAATAAAAAATCAAATTTCTGGAAAAACGACGCAAGCTGCAAAAAATATAAACGGATAATAATTGTGCGGAATTCTTACCTTGGATTCGGATTCAGTGACCCAAAATCCATAGGCTGTAACTACTCATATCTGCCGGACATCCTACTTTGTATGGTGGGGCTGTGTTATTATCTCGTATGTAACAAGCTGACGTCGGCAGTGGTGAGATAGGAATACACCGCTTTTTCACCCCTGTTACGTTACCGTTTACTGGGAAGCTTACGAAGAAAAATCGATTCTTGATCCGCTTGACATGTAACATGATGAAAAAGGTTTTCTAAAGTCCACACGAAAATTGTAAATCACAGTGAAAGGTGCGGAATTGAAATTGCTGAGCTTATGCATATTTTCTTCAAAAATTGATATTCTATATCACGCTTAATAAAAGTGGTTCAAAATTTGAGCTGTTTCTAGTCCTAGCTTTTGTTTCACTGTATAAGCAAAATTCATGAAAGTTTGGAGGAGGAGATCTAATAGTTTTAAAATTATCTCGAAGATTCTAAGAATTATTAAATAATGAGATGGATCCGCCTTTAGAGCCCATGTTAGGATTAAAAGAAATTACAAATGACAATGAATTGCATGCGATGCTCGATTCTTTGTTTGCTAGGGCTGAAGCGGTAGTATCAGTAATTTTCCGGCGTTCAGACTGCTCAACTTAAACCCTAGGTTATATCACACGTGATTGCGGTTGTTTTTATAAGAGGATAAAGCAACTAATTGCCTGAAGCGAATTGTGGCTTGTCAGTTCGGAAATATTGCAAGAATTAATAGTTCTTGAAGAGCATTTAGCACGATCCATCTTTGATTTTTTAAGGGAGGTTCCTTTTTTCTTGAACGAGCTAATTAAGGATCTGAGAAAGCTTACAAACCTTTTGCCAGAAGTTGTTGACGAAGTAGATCAATGGTGATTAGTCAAAATACATTATTGAATTTTTAAAATTTATTATAGGATTTCTCGAGTCACCTAGCTAACTGCTAAACATTCAAATTTTGAGCAAAATAAAGTTTTAAATTATTCAGGAAATAAGAATGTAAGAGTCCAAAATTCTGTACAGCGGAATATTGATCATCAAATGAAGGTATCACCACTATAAAATCAAACTGACGGGATAGGACGAAAACACAGAAGGCAACATATACAATATACTCGGCTTCGATCCTAATATCAAGCCGGGTGGCACACCGTTGAAACCCGATTCAGGGCGAGGAATTTCGTCATTTTTCGAACAAATCACACTATAAGAAGCCACAGATCACATACCTCATTTTGACAGAAATAACATCCCCTTGAAAGACTTCTTGCAGGACATAGTTAAAGGAGCTGTCTACATGCCGTCAGATAATAATCAAGCTTCTTTTATCAAGAGAGTGCCCAGTAAACTAACAGGCGTGGCGAGGGAAAGTGTGAGGAGTAAGAAATTTAATTCTGTAGATGAATTATTTAAACATTTTAAGAAATGTTTTGCACCTGCGAAGCGACTTCAAAGGCATTTCCAGGAAATCATGAAATTTATGAAAACAAAGAAAGAAACGGTTTGTGATTGTTATGATAGAATGAAGGGGCTGTTGAGCAGGACAGCGCATGCCTTGCAAGAAAAATACAGGGAAGATCATGGTAAAGGCACATACAATTCGGTGCAAGTTGAGAAAAGCGAACTAAGGAGTAAGCCAGTTAAGGATATATACTTGACGACATTCATTCGCGGAATTTTGGACGAAATGGTGTCCTTCGTGGATACGCTTCGTTTAAGGGACTTAGCGGAAGCATACGAGTATGCCTAACATGTTAAAGAAGTGAAGAAGTATATGTCCACTTCAGAGATATCGGTCCCCACATATAGGATGGCACAAAAACCCTCCTTGGATGTGATAAATAAAACGGATAAGGCGAAAGGAGCCAGACCTCCTAGCCCATGGCCTCACTATAAGGAAAAGTCTTTCCACTGCTATCCCTGCCCGCCTTTCCCACACCCAGAGTATCATTTTCCATATCCATATTACCCATACATACCGTATGCAGATTCTGATACAAAAAAAAGGAGGAAAATTTGCCACGGAGTATGGCCGATGCCTTCAGGCAGCAAGGACCAGAAAAATTTAAATTTCAATCTAGCTCATTAGCGAGACATCCCGATGAGCTGGAAGTCTCAGGAGCGTCCACGAACTATGAAGGATCTGGTGAACTCTACAGGGTGTTCCGAACCCAGAACCACCTAGAAAGATCCCCAGTAGTCATGCTGATTCCCACGGTCTCTAACCGATCGACAAAAACAGCCTTCTCTACGCCTCAAGGTCATTTTGAGTACCTCCGAATGCCAATAGGCATAACAAATGCCCGGTTAACTTTTCCACGTCTAATGAACAAAGTATTGAAAGCTTGAGAAACACCACACGATGGCGAATCGCCTTTTCGCACGCTTACGGCAAGCAAACCTAAAGTTGCAGCTAGAAAAATTTGATATCTTGCAAAAAGAAGTGGCATATATAGGTCACATAATTGGACGGAATGGAATTAAACCAAACCCATCAAAGATAAGAGCCATAAAAAATGTCCCAAATCTCTGCAAGGTGACAGCTGTCTGACAATTCTTAGGACTATCTGGTTATTATACGTGATTCATTCAAGACTGCGCCAAGTTATTCAAGCCTCTAAATGATCTCATCAAGAAAAATATTGAATGGAGATGGGAAAAAGAGCATCATTAAAAATCAAAAAAGAATTTAAACTACATACATACGATAAGGAGGAAGCCTTTCGGTACTATATGGAGTGCAACATTTTCGGCCCTACCTGAACGCGAAAGTGAATGATCTAGTATACGTCGTAAAGGATGTACGCGATGAAAAATTCTATTCGCAAAGTCATGGTCCATACAAGGTCGTAGGACTAACTAATAATCATAATGTAATTCTATAAAGTGAATATGGCTTGCGATTAATGAAACATACCGAAAAGCGTGACGCATTTAAGATTTAGGCCGGTTAACAGAAAGTAAACAATGTATTATTCTCCTTTATCTACATAAAGCATCAGTACAATTATGAAGTTTCGGACAAATTGTTTTCTTCTGTCTGTCGGTCCCATACGTAAAAATATATATAACCGCGCCATAGCTCATGAATTTTAAAAGAAAAAAAAAATTATTATACAGTTTAATGTATAATACATTGATAAATTTGATTTATATTCATTGTTTTACTTTGAAGATTTTTTGAAATTCTAATAATTTTGTTATAAAAATTGATTCTATAATTCGTCTTTTGTAAGTCTTATTTTCTCTTGCTAAAATTTTAACACTGTTAAAATTAAAATTAAAAACTGGCCAAATTCCACGATTGTTGTGACAAACCAGTGCCCAAATTTCCAATTTTGAAATTCCTTCTATGTTGCGCGACTCTTGTTTTTAACCTCCTACAAGTTTCACCGATGTAAACTTTGTTACAACCAGTACACTTGATCAAATATACCACTCCTGATAAGTTTTATATCTCATACGAATCTTTTTTTTTTTCTTCAAAACAAACTCATCCAAATTATGATCATTCTTAAAATAAACGTTATTATTAAATTTTCTTAAGGAATTTCCTAGTCTTACAGAGAGACCTTCGATATACGAAAGAGTAGCCTTTAAATCTGTTTTTCATATTTTTCTAACCATTTTTTATCTTTCTTACTTTGACTTGAGCTATTATAAATTTCGTGGAGTTTTTGAACTTTTTTCTTAATGTTTGACTCCACATACTAAGTACAGGTAATGAAAAAAATGTATATTTATAAAGTTTATGACTTTCACAAACAATTAAAGAGTACACAACAAACTGCTTGTAATTTTTTAGAGAAGGAATTTTTCCTGAAGAAGGCCCGCTTGTGTACCGAAACGTCGAGAAGTTGATTGAAGAACGATTTTTAAGAACTAGAATCGTTTTTATTTATTTTTTCACTTACGGGACCGACAGACCGAAGAAAAGAATTTTTCCGAAACTTCATTGAAGACGACGGACGAAAAAAAGGAGAGGCAATTCTGGAGTTGCTCCGAAAATGGTATATTTTGGCGGTTGCTCCAAATTTCGCTTGGATTCATATGTATAAATATGATTAGGAATCAACAAAAAATTAGGCCGATCATAGAGTATGTGGTTAAATAAGGTAAACAGAGGAATTAAAATTAAGCTATAAAAGAGACGAAAAATTGAAAATATCATCAATTCGAATAAGTTAAATAAAGTCCACGATTACCAAAGTTATATCTTGTTACACAAAAATTCCGAAGTAGTACACTGCTCAAATGTTTGATTTTCTCTTTACAATATTTCCTCTTTTATTTAGGAGGTAATAAAATTCACTACAAAATAACTTCCATAGTTATTTTCAAGAATTTTCTGTTAAAGAAATACGGAATTATTCATTCCAAAATAATGCTATGGTGGGGATTATTATCTTGGCCATCGTAACCTACAAATAAGGGCGGAGAATTTCCTTGAGAAATATGGACCCAGAAACAAATCGCTACTGGAGCATTGCAGAGTGACACTCGTCGAAGAGTGCATCAACATCTTCGAATACTAAGTTACTAGGAAACATGATGTTGCTGAAAATCGTTTAAAGAGCAATTGACTCGAGATGGCAAAAGTGGAACGTAGGACCAAAAACCTTCACCAACAAAACCTACCGACAAACATCAGACAACGGAGAGCATCTCCAATGCTAGGATTTCCGCCAGGAATGATGAGACCTGTTGCAGGACTTCTCACCTATGATGATCAGCAACTACTAGACGCAAAAGTCAACGAGGTGAATCATGCGCAAAAGAATTTATTTCACCTCATTGGGTGAAAAATACATGTCTTTAGAGCTGATCTGGAGTAAATACATCCAAGAGAAGAAAATGAAGCAAGGCAGCTTAATCAGTTTAAACTTGATTTAAACATTACAGCAATGACTTTCAATCAAATTAGAGAATATACGCCATAAATAAACTACACAAGAACCTGTAATCAAATGCTGAGAATGATGGAAGCTGGATTGAATAGCTACACAACATCAGGCGATCAACTCCTAGATGCCATATACGACGCTAGAATAGGAAATCTACATCCCTCTCCGTCAACCACCAACCAACTAGATTTTCTATATTGACATGTACAGGACCATGCTCCCAAACTCATGTTTTACTCGCGGACCAAAAGTCAGTATTGAGAAATTGGCACAATCATGAACATCAACGATCCTGGTCAGGAATAAATCGCTAAGGTTTATACTGGATATAACACTTCTCGACAAATCAGATTATCAACTCTACCATATTCATTCAATATCCGTTTCTCAAGAAATATGTGTAACCAACTCTGGCCGGGAGTACATAAATTGTAATTCTAGATATATCGCCATAGATGAATCTCAAAGAGCCTACTTCCTAACCACTGGAGATCAATTCTTGTAATGTCTTCAGCAATATCATCTTTGCAAGGGAGATCTTATCATCCACGAGACATTACTTTTTGATATAATAACTAAGCCACTTGTGTGAATAAAGAATTTAAAAATCACCTTCTTACATAACTCATAAACCTTACTGTAAGAAAATAATTAATCTAACAAGGATGGGAAAACTGTTCATTTTTATCATGTTATCAAGGAAAATAACAAAAATGTCCAGGGTGGGTTTGTTACGTACCGACATGATAGGTGGATTTTCTTATCTCTCAGCGACCTTTCTATGTAAGCAACCGATTCATTTGGACAGCTTATCTGACCTATGATAATTAAGCTTGAATTATAATATGTGAATTACCGTTGACTAATTAAAAATTTCTAACTATTACGAAATATTTTCCAAATTAGGAACTGATGATAATTGACAGTTATAAACTACTGAAATAAATAATCGAAATTGGAAACCATTAATAATTATTAGTCAATCGAATCTAAATTATAATTTAAAAACATTAAGTGAAAGGAATCAAAGGTGTCTTTGAGTCACTTGATAGTCAGCACTTTTTTAAAGTCAACTATTCCTAATATAGTTTCCTTCCATGGTTCCTTTCCAAATTGTCGCTTAAAAAATGAACCTA
>CAKNWU010260230.1:0-10438 GCA_932072015.1 Andricus quercustozae | reverse complement strand
CAA
The DNA here is from genome assembly GCA_932072015.1 of Andricus quercustozae. Classification (NCBI taxonomy): domain Eukaryota; kingdom Metazoa; phylum Arthropoda; class Insecta; order Hymenoptera; family Cynipidae; genus Andricus; species Andricus quercustozae. Next base: position 10,435 of record CAKNWU010260230.1, on the reverse strand, counting down.
GGGAATTAATCTTAAATTGAGATAAATTGTTCTACTTACTTATGTGCCTTTTATTCACGTGCTTATTCTCTGTGAGTTAATCCAGAATACTGCAATTGGGCACCCGAGATTCAATGGGCTCGCTGTAGCGACGTCGTGAAGTCACGAAGTGTGGAGATAAATCAGACGATCCCTATGAGTTATTTGGCTGGGTTCCTCCCGGGAACAGAGGAGGGTTTCCTTAAAGGAGTCCAAATGTATTCTGATTTTTATTCCTTTGGGGTTGATTCGCGATTCACCAAATTGCAAGAAAGATTACACAAACTGATTTTCCGGATTAGACAAATTGTTCAATAAACAGGCATAGCCTGCGACGGATAACGTAAAAACTGGAGAACTATTGGCTTGACGGACTTAGACTAACGACGGGTTGAGACTGCTGACTTTTTGAACATGGCTGGTTATATAGCTTTTCGGTACAATGATAGATTTTTAATGTCCCATACATGGGTTAATTTCCCTAATTTACTTCTTATTTCTAGGCGCGTTCCCTCCTAAGTGTTACAGTTAATCGTTGTTTAATATTTGGGGTGTGATCCCTCCTTTATTACTAATAAGGCTTGGTCGAAATTGCGCTGGGGTACATTTACAATTTTTTGTGGACATAGAACGCTTTAGAATTGGTTGTATTTGATGGGAAAGAAAGTATTGATTTTTTTTGGTAAAGTGACAGGATGTCACACCAGATTGGAAGATTTCAAGAATTCTTAACACCTTGCCGCGGCTTAATATTTTAAAAAAATTATAAACTCATTTTTTCCATTGTTGACACTATTTTTGATCACTGAAGTGATTCCGAGGCCTGGCAAGATGGAAGTGGTTCTCTGACTTTGTTCTTGATATTCTCATTAACTTTTTATAAATCTTGCAGAAAAAAAGGAAGATAAATCTGAAGAAAGCACACAAGATATCGAAGTATAATTCCAGATTGTTCATCATATTCTTTTATTTAAAACGAAACAATAATGTTATTTAATACTTAAGTCCAGTTACTAAAGAGACTGATATAACTTATACAAAATAGTTCTAATGCGTTCTAATGTGTTCAAATATGTTCTCATGTTCATTAACATGATTATAAAATGAACTAAAATTTAAAAAAATGTTTTGTTACATTCTATTGAAATTGTTCAAATTTCAGACTGTTTATCATATTCTTTTATTAAAAACGAAATAATAATGTTACGCAATACTTATGTCCCGTAACTAAAAAGACTGTTACAGCTCGTTCAAAATAGTTCAGATATGTTCTAATGGATCGTGATATGTTCAATTAGGTTATAATGCGTTCTAATGTATTTAAATATGTTCTCATGTGCATTCAAATGTTTATTAAATAAACTAAAATTAAAAAAAAATGTTTTGTCCCATTCTAATGAAATTGTTCAAATTTCAGACTATCATATACTTTTATTTAAAACGAAATAATTATGTAACTTAATACTTATATACAATAACTAAAAAGACTGTTACAGCTCGTGCTGTGTTCGCGGTGCATTTATTCTTCGAGGAAAATGACGTGGAAAAACACGAAGATTTCCACGAGGAAATAGAGTGATGTGCTTGGTTTGTTGTGCATTTAATCATTGAGAAAATTCTCGAGGGAAAATGCGTGGAATTCTACGAGCAAATCGAGTTATCTGCTTATATTGGTTCCTAGTGCATTTTTTCCTCGAGGAATGCCACGTGGAAAAACACGAGGATATCCACGAGGAAATGGAGTGATTTACTTGCTTTGTGGTGCACTTATTCTTCGAGGAAAAACACATGGTATTCCACGAGGAAATCGAGTGATGTGCTTATATTTTTCTTGGTGCATTTTTTCCTCGATAAAATCCTCGAGGAAAAACACGAGTATTTCCACGAGGATATCGAATGATGTGCTTGGTTCGTGGTGCACTTATTCCTCGAGGTAAACGCGTGGAAATCGAATGATTTGCTTATTGGTTCCTAGTGCATTTTTTCTTCGAGGAAAACCACGTGGAAAAGCACGAGGATTTTTACGAGAAAATAGAGCGATTTGCTTCATTCGTGGTGAACTTATTCCTTGAGGAAAAACACGCGAAATTCCACGAGAAAATCGAGTTATTTGCTTATTTGTTCCTGGTGCAATTTTCCTTGATAAAATCCTCGAGGAAAACCACGAGGATTTCCGCGAGGAAATCGAGTGATGTGCTTCGTTCGTGGTGCACTTATTCCTCGAGGAAAAACACGCTGAATTCCACGAGGAAATCGAGTGATGTTCTTATTTGTTCCTGGTGCATTTTTTCCTCGATAAAATCATCGAGGAAAAACACGAGAATTTCCGCGAGGAAATCGAGTGATGTGCTTGGTTCGTGGTGCACTTATTTCTTGAAAAAATCCTCGCGGAAAGACACTAGGAATACTACGCGGAAATCGGGTGATTTTCTTAGCAGCTTGGTTTTGAGTTTGATTACTCGAGGAAAAACATGAGGATTTCCACGCGGAAATCAAGTGCTGAGCTTATTTTGTAGAGCATCTATTTCACGTAGGGGAAAAAACGAGGATTTCAACGAGGAAATTAAAAGATGTGCTTTGTCCACGTTGCATTTATTCCTTGAGAAAATCTTCGCGGGAAAACTCGTGGAGAAACACGAGGATTTTCACGCGAAAATACACGAGGATCTTATTCCAAAATTCACTCGCGGAAAAACACGTGTAAATACTCGAGGAATTACACGTGTACTCCCTCGAAGATTTTTTCAATAGGGGGAGACCCACTGCTGCTAATAATATCCGTCAAAGTGACATGTTAATTCGTAATTACAGTGTGGAGGAACCGACTTAACCAGCGATTAACCGGGCTCAACGTAACCTGAAATTTTATTTAACGCGCAGTGAGACAGTATATATGGCTCAAAATGAAATATGTTCTCAAAATATTATTTTTCCTTTTCTTTTCGCTTTAGAAAACACCGCTTCACTTAATTAATTTGATTAACGTTATTTTGGAGACGCTTCAGCAAAAGAAGTAAACAACGCGTAATTTGTGACGTCAGAGTACTATTTATTTGGTTTGGTGTGCCAGAGATGGCGCGCGAACACAAGTTCCGTGAATCAGCCAATCAAAATCGCCGTTACAACAAAAATACGCAGAAACTAGACTTTATTGCGAACAGGGTATATGGTTAGTTAACCATAGGTTAAAAATTCATGGTGGAACGTTTCGCAAGTTAATCGCGATTAAGTCGTTGATTAAAAAATAATCATGATTAGTTAACCATGGATTTAATCAGAGATGGTGGAATCGGTCCTTATTCGTATGACAGTACCGAAGTTTAATATTAACATAAGAGTATCTATAACACGAAGACGACAAAGTAGTATTCTAAACACGAAATATTATGAATCTCTATTTCAAGATTTAACACTATAAAAAAATCATATTCTTTTTTCTGAGTTTTCGAAAAATAATTTGAATAAGAAAAATAGTGAATATCATAATCTCGAAAACGTATTTTAGAAATTGATATTTGCCAATATGAAGTTGACAGAAACCTGAGACGCATAGCAAACTATGAAATCATTATCCTTGATTTTTCCTATAGTTTCGCTTGGGAATGTTCCTCGAGTGTTTCCGCAGGTTTCCGATCGCGTCCGATTGTGCACAGCCGAACATGGAACACCGGCCGCGGTCGGTCCAATTCCACGTTTTGACATATGCTATATATATTTTTATTATTAAACTTATAAATTATTGTATTTATAAATAAATAGATGTACACCGAAGAACTGTACAGGTATACAAAGTACTCAATCGATAATATTTAGCTTTGATGTCAAAAATCTTGGTTTTGTAAAAAAACCAGGACATTTTGCCTATTTTCAAGACAAACCCAGGACACCAGGACAGACCTCGAAAAAAGAGGACATGTCCCGAAAACCCAGGACGGGTGTTGACCCTAAAGTTAACTCTTTCTATTTTCAATTAATTCATTTACTATTGGATTTAAAACATTAGGAATTCTTTCTCACGAAACTTATACACTAAGGTAATAAGATTTAATTCAATGAGTACAATTTATAAAATATTACATACTGAGATATCAAATTGGATAATATTATTCATACAAGAATATTATCAGTTCCTTTAAAAAAATGTATTCTATAAAAAATCAATTTAATGATTGAAAGTGATAAAATGCTTAACCTATCTATTAACAAAATGTCTGAAACAACAAATCACTCATGAAACAGGGCCCGGATATTTGTCATACTGCCCTGAGTTGCCAGGCGACGCAAAGTGGACCTTTTTTGAAATTCTGTCTGAAAATCGTAGAACTTTGGATCGAAATGACCTAGAGGGATATTTTTTTTTTAAATCAAAGAAAAAACCTTTCCGAATATAGAAAAAATATAGAGAAAGTCAAAAAAAAATAATTTTGACCTTGAAAATCTGTATTGAAGATGGCATTTTTGGCAAAAAAAATCGTTTATTGAATACTAAGAACGCTTAAATTTTACATTTTACGTGCATTTTTTATGCATGCCCAATCCGAATCTGATATGTAAATCGTTGTAAGACAAAATCCAAAATGGCGGATCCAATATGACAGACTAAAATTGTAAAACGAAACCGATTTGACTAACATTTGCTGCAAGTTGGGTTTTGAGGTCGTTGATTACAAATCCAAGGTCAAAATTAAAAAATTTAAAATGGCGGATCCAATATGGGGGACCAAAGTTGTAAAAAGAACCCGATTTGACTGAAATTTTCTACAAGGGTGTTTTTCTGGACGCTGACTTCAAATCCAGAGTCAAAATTCAAAAATTCAAAATGGCGGATCCAAAATGGCAGACTAAAATGGTAAAACGAAACCGATTTGACTAAAATTTGCTACAAGTTGGGTTTTCGGGTCGCTGATTTCAAATCCAGGGTCAAAATTTAAAAATTCGAAATGCCGGATGTAATATGACGGACGAACATTGTAAAAGGAAATCGATTTGACTAAAAAATGCTACTAGGGCATACCCACCGATAGGCTATTTTAAGTCAAATAAATTTTGTTCTATAATTGTGGTCCGCCATATTGCAACCACCATTTTTAATTTTTTAATTTTGACCCTGGATTTAAAATCAGCGACCCAAAAAGCACCCTTGTAGAAAACTTCAGTCAAATCGGGTTCTTTTTACAATTTTGGTCCCCCATATTGGATCCGCTATTTTGAATTTTTAAATGTTGACTCTGGATTTGAAATCAGCGACCCGAAAACCTAACTTGTAGCAAATTTGAGTCAAATCGGTTTCGTTTTACAATTTTAGTCTGTCATATTGGATCCGCCATTTTGAATTTTTGAATTTTGACTCTGGATTTGAAGTCAGCGACCAGAAAAAACCCTTGTAGCAAATTTTAGTCGAATCGGGCAGGGTTTACAATTTTGGTCCGCCATACTGGATCCGTCATTTTGAATTTTTAAATTTTGACCTTGGTTTTGTCATCAGCGACTTGAAAACCCAACTTGTAGCAAACTTTTAGTCAATTCTGTTTCGTTTTACAATTTTATTCTGCCATATTGACTCCGCCATTTTGGATTTTATCTTACAACGATTTACATATGAGATTCAGATTGGGCATTCAAAAAACTATATAGAAACATGTATAGCACATAAAATGTAAAATCTAAGCGTTCTTAGTATTGAATAAACGATTTTTTTTGCCAAAAATGACATCTTCAATACAGATTTTTAAGGTCAAAATTAGTTGTTTTTTTTTACTCTCTCTATAAGTTATCTACATTCGGAAAGGTTTTTTTAAATAACGATTTAAAAAAAGAATATCCCTCTAGGTCATTTCGATCCAAAGTTCTACGATTTTGAGACAGAATTTCAAAAAAGGTCCACTGTGCGACGGCACTTTGCCGAGAATTTTGCCAAATATTCCATAATGTAAGTTAGCCGTGGGGCTTAGTTGTTAGGGATAAAATGCGTTAGTAATTTAGGTAAGTTAGGTTCGAATCTCGCCGCATCGTTACGATTTTTTATAGCGATTAAGCGTGCCATTATGTATGTAGTGAATAAATGAAGTATATATGATAATGAAAATAATAATTGTGCGCGTTTTTCCGTGTTTAATTGTATTTAATTTGTGTATTTAGTTCCTCCTGCTGAAGGTTAAATCTTTTGTTGGAGTGCGTTATTTTTCATATAGTCGTTTGAAATTCTCATATGCTTTTTATGGCAACTTCAAAAGATGTTTTAACTTCGCTTGTCAACTTTGATATAGTGAATTTTAAATTCTCGCAAGTTTTATAAGAGTTATTGCAACATCCTTTCCATTTGTTCAAACAAAAATATTAATTATGCCGACTGAAAACCACTATATTGATTTTTGATACGCAAATCCTGTATTCCCTATTTTGGAACGATATTATAGTAAATTCTCATTCATTTTTATCATTTATTCTAACAAAAAGTCTCTCAGTGTACGTTTACATTTTAATATTTTATAAACACACCTACAGTAGTTACGGACAATTATCTGTAATCGATACAAATATTTTTCTCTAATGGTTACAGGTATTTATCTGTAATCGTTACAGATATTTATCTGTAACAGTTACAGACATTTGTCTTTAATAGTTACAGACATTTGTCTCTAATCTTTACAGACATTTGTTTCTAATCGTTACATACATTTGTCTGTAATCGTTACTGACATTTATATGTAATTGTTACAGATATTTGTCTGTTGATGCTACAGATTTATCTGTGCGTGTTACAGATTTTTGTGTGCAATACTTACGAGTGTTTTATGTTAGTGTTACGACTAAATCCTGTAATATTTACAGAATCTACTTACAGAAATTTTATAGTAATTTGTACTGAAACTCTATGCTGTCACTATGTTAACGTAGGAAATCTGTAACGGTTACAGATTTTTAGACAAGCCTAACGTATTTTTTTTCTCCGTGTACATCACGCTATTTTGAACAACTCTTCCACAGATCGTCACACGAAGCTCGAAAACTGCAAAGTGAGGTCAGAAATACAAAGAACCCGCGAACCCGTTTTATTTCTACATTTTTTCTTCGATTTCCTTCAATAAACGCCTAAAACAAAACACAGAGCTTGCCGACGTTTCGTGAACATTGCAGTTCACTTCTTCAGCCCTAGCGGACCGAATAAACGGAACAGATACGCTACAGCGTATCCTTTTAGTATCCACATCGTATCCTCTCTGTATCATGCAAGAAAAACTCATTAAAAAAGGAAGATGAACATTTAACTTGTTGAAATTCGGATTCTACATGAAATTTTGCGTCAGAAGGTCACGGAGTAATTGCAATAGTTTTTCTTGCAACGATAAAAACTTAAAAAATATATAATACCTATCGACAACGTGGGCTGAAGGCGACTTCAAGCGTCCATAATCAAGCATCCATAATCGTTTGAACAGTACTGCTCCCACCACCACCCATCTCAAAAGCAATCGGTCATGAATTCCCTTGTATACAGAGCTGTCTCCATAAAAGATGAAGATAACTTTCAAAAGGAATTACAAAATGTTAAACAAATACTAATACAAAACGATTACACAAACAAACAAATTAAGAACGCAATAAGAAAATAAACTAAAAAAAACAGGTCAACACAACCCACTAAAGAAAGAGGGAGAAAAAAGACCATAATCCTACCCTAAATTCAAGGTATCACAGAAAAAATAGGAAGAATTCTCAACAAACACGACATCCAAACCATATTTAAACAGTATTTTTCCAAGAAAACATAGAGAAGCAATCGAAATCTTAAAACACCCTAATAACATTAATAGAGACAATGGATATAATACCAATCCGATTTGGTTTTCCGTCCTCCCGGGTTTTTAAAAAAAGACTTGATTAGCCAATCAAGTTCGAGCAGTCCCTACCATGGGTCGCTTTGACCAATCACAGGCATCGTAGAGAATATATGTAAGAACAATATAACCTGAAACTTCAGTTTCAGGTCAGCCCTGTAGAAGTGAACTGCAATGTTTACGAAACGTCGGTAAGATTCGTAGTTTTGCACATGATTGAAATCCGAAAAAGCTTTAGATTTGTAATTTAAATTTAAATTTATCATAATGAATCATCGTGAAAGCATTAAATCTATTATTAAAACACAGAACGTTAATATGTAGATAAATTATTTTCAAATTTTTTTATGGAACAGGATATAAATATTAAATATCTGATAAAATTATATCATTTATATCATTTTATTTGTATACGCCTTTTAAGTGTTTTGTTCAGCTTCTTCCCTGATAGCCTTTAAGTATTCCTCAGTACGTAGGATAGGAGCTTGTGTTTTATAATTGAATTTTAATAGTTCTAAGTTAGTAGTATCTATGTCATCTTTGTGAAGCCATTCTGCATCCTCGTCGTTTTCAATATTGTGAATTATTTCCAGCCATGTTTTTTACGCATAGCTGCAATATGCGTTTTAAACGGACCTTTTAATAAGTAGGTGCCAGCACATCGTATTGTTTAAGGTGCTTTTTCAAGTAAGTTAAAAAAGCGTGGTATAATGATTATAATAGTTATTATAATAATATAGAATTGCCCATGAACTTTACAATCTGCAAACATTACTGACTAATATTAAAATGTTTGCTTTGCCATTTCACAGATTTTTAAATAACCGCTGATTCCTTAGTGGAGCTGCCGGATTCACAGTGCGGCGAATTAGGAAATTGGGGTTCAAAATGATCCAGAGCCTACAATTTTTATCCGATTCCATCTTTTTTTTTTTAATTAAAGCTAATTAAATTCTTAAGAAGTCTGTCGAGGCCGATTTTGCAAAAAAGGCTCTGTTTGTTTATTATTTAAGTTGCAAAATGCCAAAAAACCATAAATTTTCATATTTGAGCTGCGTGTTCTGTATCATTCATTGATATTGCTTCAAAAAGGTGAAAAACTGATAGATTTACAATCGATTAACAAATCCTGATAAGTTAGATGAAGTTCCTGCAATCCGTTCAATTGCTATAAACAAATTTATGAACAAAATCGATTTTTGCTGTACATTGAAGCCTGGAAGCTCTTTTCATTATGTTTTTCCACGCGAAATCGAGTAAAATCAATCTTACATTAAAAAAAACACTTAAGTATTATTTTTTTGATTGTTATAAACAAATTTCATAAACAAATTCAATAAATAAGCGCTTTTGGATGTATAAAATGCATTTTTTCTGCGCAATCCTAGTTTTTCCTTTAAAAATGAAAATTCCATGACATAAATGGACAATCAACAATATTGACCCTTGTTATAAACAATACTAATTAACAAATGCATTTAACGGTCACTCTTTGATGGACAAAATCCACTTTTTTTGCATAATTGTTCATTTTATCCCTAAATTAAAATTTTGATGGAAGAAACTGACATTTCACAATATTTTTCATTGTTATTAACAATTCTGATCAAGAATTGCATTTAATAGGCGCTTTCAAATAGGAAAAATCTCTTTCTTGCTGAAATGTGGATTAGATAATAAAAATGAAACTCGTAAGAAACATACTGAAATCCAACAATATTTCCCATTGTTAGAAACAATATTGATCAATTAATTCTTAAAATAATTCTTTCGTACAGAATAAATCTGTTTTTTGTGTTCAATAGTTAATCTTACCTTGAAATAAGGAACCAAATCGTAAAACATCAACACTCAACATCATTTTCCAATATTATAAACAATGAAGATAAACGAAATCATGAAGCTTACCCATTTTTGGACGAAAAATGCATTGTTTATAATATTGGAAAAAGATGTTGAGTGTTTATGTTTTACGATTCGGTTCCTTATTTCAAGGTAACATTAACTATTGAACACAAAAGGCACATTTATCCTATACGAAAGAATTATTCTAAGAATTAATTGATCAAGATTGTTTATCAGAATGGGAAATTTTGTTGGATGTCAGTATATTTCGTAGGAGTTTCATTTTTTATGATCTAATCAACATTTCAGCAAGAAAGAGATTTTTCCTATTTGAAAGCGACTATTAAATGCAATTGTTGATCATAATTGTTAATAACAATGCAAAATATTATGAAATGTCAGTTTCTTTCATAAAATTTTTAATTTATGGATAAAATGGACAATTATGCAAAAAAAAGGATTTTTTCCATCAAAGAGTGACCGTTTAATGCATTTGTTAATTAGTATTGTTTATAGAAATGGTCAATATTTTTGATTGTCTATTTCTGTCATGGAATTTTCATTTTTGAAGGCAAAACTAATGATAATACTTGAGTTTTTGATTTTAGTGAAAGATTGATTTTACTCGATTTCGCGGGGGAAAACGTAATGAAAAGAGCTCCCGGGTAAAAATATTTGTGCTTGCGTTTGGCTTGGGTAAAGACTAATCCAAGGCAATTTCAAGTCATTCTGTA
>CAKNWU010260197.1:0-11160 GCA_932072015.1 Andricus quercustozae | reverse complement strand
AGAGAGAGAGAGGAAGTGTGAAAGAGTGCGAGAGAAAGTGTGAGTGAGTGACCAATTTTTTTTTTTCTATTGCTTAAGATTAGCGAAATTTTTTTTTTTCTGGAACAAAATGCAAAACACCGGGGATGGTGGTAGATTTTTTTTGCCGGTTGGGGAAAAGTATCAGTGTTGTGAAAAATAGTGCTGAGGATGTACAACTAGTGTGGGGGAAAGCTCACTAGTGCGGGGATAATCCAAATAGTGCTGGTTCACCGGAAGTGAGAGAATACCGGTGCTCATGGACCAAAAAGTCTGAGGAGCTTTGGGTCTCTCGGGAAGGAGGAAATCCTTTATTGTGTGTGTGTTGTTGTTAAATGATCCTTGGTCTTCGATTTTTGGGAGATAAAAAAAAGTGAGGATGGAGAACTAAGGATTAAAGGACTGTTGATGTGCTATTTGGGGATGAGTGTTTGGGGGGATAAGTGGTAATATGGTCGTGAAGAAGTTGTACATAATCGAAAGATCATGATTCATCTCGGGCTGTGCGCGAGGAATCTACGATGGTGTACCAGTTCTGGTCACTTCAACATTCTGATTATTCCGTTTTTACCACTTTGGATTATTGGGGCCCTATCCGTCAAAGACAGTAAGTAGACAAGTCTTTTAATTTTGAGGAAAACAAAGAAAATAAGACATAATTCTGGTGAAGAACATCTGCCGAGATTTGATAAATAAGATTTTGGGAACAAGACAATGAAGAGATTAATCCGGGTTATTTCAAAGGTAATTCTTGCCTATGCAGCATCAGTTCAACAGGAGGAATTATTAATCTAGAACGAAATGGATATAATTTATCTAACTGTGGAAGTAGATCATTAATCATGGTTGTGGCTTGTGAGAATTATCAATTAGCACTATGTATATAAAGTTAGGCTCTCTACTATATAGCGTAGGCTTGCCTATCGGATTATCATCAGGACTTCGTGGTTGATAGGCTGTTTCCAAAAATCATTGTTGAATCATCGTTGACAACTTTTATTCTTCTTTCATCCTTCGCATAAATATTACTCTGACATCTAAGGTCATTAACATACTCGTCATCATTAAGGTACTTCTAAGCATCATTAATATTCTTGAGGATCTTCATCGTGATCATTAGGTATCACTCATCTGAATATTACTGAAGATCTCCCACAAGCTGGTCCTTATTACGAGGATTATTAATTACATTATCGTTGACCATTGTTCAAAATTACTAGGCTATTATTTTGAATCGCGATTGAGAGCATCGCATAATCATAATGTGATTATTAGTCTCGAAATTGATTTTACAATATTCCTAGGGTTCACAATTAGGCAATTATAAATTACTATGATCAAGATATATGTTACCGTTCATAATATTTTAACCATTGTTAAGTCAGTCATCAACATTCAGGTATTCCTTAGCATCAGAATTATCCTTATGATTACCTCGAAATTCTAATGATATCCATTAGAAACATCAGTAGAATGTGCCTTAAGGTAATCACAAAGATGTTCCCCAGGATCATTTTTAGGAAATTTCAAATCTCATCAGTTTATCATCGTTATCATCATTATTAGTTTCTTCCTAAGAAACGAGATCAAAATGTTTATCATCATAAGATACATCTTAGAATCATTATTATAGTGACATTCACGTCATTAGAATCCCTTAGGATCTTTCCTATTTTCCATTTATTATTTATTACAATTTGTTTATCAAAAACTGTTTACTGCAATCCTAATTCGAATCTTCCTTGGAATCTTCGTTCAGATATTCCGTTCTAGCACCGAACATCCGGGCACCATGTTAAGACAATAGATTGCAATCATCGTTAATATTTACCTCAGAAACATGTTCAGGGTATTTTTTATAAATCTCGGAATAATATTTCTTCTTATCCTCATTCGGATATTTCTGATTATTATTGGCCAGTTTCTTAGTAACATGATCAATTATTCTTTTTAAATTATGATTACGACTTTTCTTAGAATGATTATTAAGCTTATTATTATGAAATATATCTACGACAATTATTAGGGAAGGACAATAATATGAATGTCATTAAGTAAATTTTTCCTCAAGGTATTATACGGATAAAATTATTTTCTGAGGATTTTTTTCAAATTGGGACTGTAGATTTATTAGAGTGTTATCTAAAGTTTGGTGCAATTAGAAAATGGCTGACCATTTCAAAGTTGAGATAAGTAAAATAAAAAATCGAATCTTATGCACGTAAGGTCTATTCCAATGTATTCAAAATGTAACATATTTTAGCATGACGCCTAAACGGTTAACAAAATTTTTTCAAAAACTGAGACACGATAGAAGAGCACAATATGGAGATTTTGGAAAAATTTCAGAATTTTTTTCCATTTCGTTTACGAAGTAGAGCCCTGAAAGTGTGAAAGAAATTGGAGCGTCTTCAATGGGATTGTGTGTGTATTCTTCGCATGGATAGCTCTTTGTATGAATTTATCCGTATAATATCTTGAAATGATGATCAGGATATACGATTCTTATTAAGATATTCCTGACTCTATACGTTGGCTCTTCTTCAGGACCAGCATTATTGATTCCGTTATCATTACTTCGATTATCAGGCTGTTCTTGAGAATCATTTCTGAGAATCCTGTAGAATCACTATAATATTATTACCTATTAGGTGTGTGCAAAATTATTAGAACCCCGAATACGATGGGTCGGTCCGGGTTTCGGGTTCGCAACCCCACACCCGAAAACTCGAACTGGCCCAAAAACATGAAAACCCTAACTGGTCCGAAAGTTAGATAAAAAATTTTGTTGTGACATTGGCAGTAGATTATGGTGACTTACCATAAATTACCGAGATCAGGCAAATTTTTCAATGATGATTTCGGGTTGGTTTGGTTTTTCAGTTTTTCAGTTTTTGAAGGCGGTTCAGGCTTTCGCTTTTTCAGACAGGGTTGGTTTTTTTCAGTCCTGATTGCGAATCTGAAACACAATTCGAAGTCATTTTCCACATCACTCTTATCTTTGAAATCATATTTATGATACTCTTTAGCATAATTATCACCCCTTTTATTAAAATAATGATTAAGATCTAAATAAGGAACTCCCTCAGCATCGTAATATTTGCAATTTTCATCAAAATATTTCTGATAATTATCAGGGTGCTGAAGCTCAGGGTGACGATTTTACATGTATACACATTATTCAATTCATATTAGGAAATAAATATTATAATAATAAATGAGGCATAAATAGGCAATAATAAAAACATAAATAAGGCAAATAAGGCAATGTGATATTTCTTTATTGAGCTAATAATGAATGTTTAACAAAAATAAAATAATAATATCTGATAGATATCATATCTCTTAGTATCATCGTCAGACTTTAACTGATCATCAAGATTAACATGCTTTACAATAATTATGAACTTATTACTTCTAATAATGATGATGCAATTCTTCTGAATCATTATCAGGATATCTAATGGAATCATCATTCGTCGATTTATCGGATTACAGTTTGAACATTCCTTGAATCATGACTAGAATATTCCTTAGCATCATAATTAGCCTGCCTCTGTGAACCATTATGAGAAGACTAATCTTAGTTATATGGAGAAAATTGACTTTTGAGTTAGAATACTTTTCAAATAGTCTTTATGAATTTATTAACATCATAAAGTTGTTCTTAATTCAAGTACTTTATTAAAATATTGCTATAAAAAATGAATACTATATTGTTAAGAATGACCATTAGGGTCATAGTGATATTATTTGGTACCTTTAACCTCTCTGTTAAAACTATCATTGAATATTTGATAACAATCATCAACATATTCCGTAAGCGCTATTTGGTATATGATAAACCGTCAAAATGGAAAGAACCAGAGAACAATCAACCACTGGAAATGTGATATAAATCTGAAACCAGATCAAAGTTAACGCTTCTCTATTCCCTATCGGGCAAGATCACCACTATTGATCATGCTTCTGCCCTGGGTTTCGTGCTAACAAGTTAATAACCCAATGGATTAGTATGCCGATCGGCTATTGCCTGGGGAAGTAATCAAATCTGGATTGGACTTCGGGAAAAGATTTGAGGGTTCCAATCTTCTCAACAGCTATTTGAATTTTACTTCTGTAATTTTCGTTCCCCATGCTCATCATTATTAAATTTACATCAAATTAATTCAATAAGCCCTAATTGTACTTTTATGAAGCAGATTTATAACTGACTAGAGATGGTGTAGAAAATACAGAACTTATAATTCGATTTGAAGATAAAAAGGAAACAAATCTGAAGCTAGTTCGAAAGTGACCACGAACTAATCCCCCTTCTGGGTAACGTTGCCAGCATTGATTAACTGCACTGTGGTTTAGGTTCGAGCTAACAAGTCCCCTGATAGCATAACAGATTGGTAGAATCCTAGAACACAAAAGCCTTCTCGAGCAAATCCTTCTTGCTAAACAATTTTTATTTGTTGTCTTGTTTATCTTCCTCTGAATGACTACTAGGAGTAGAGTTTGTTTTCTTCTCTGATTTAGGAATGTTGCATCTGCGATACCATCTGTGTTTTGCCTCACAATCTGCTTTGCTGCACAATATTCTCTTAAGATCTACCTCATTACGTCTTTTATGAACTAAGTTATGAAAAGCAAATTTATCTATTAGCCGTTTCTTAGGCCAGTCTAGAACTCTCTCGTCAGATTAAATTACCCTTTTCCAGAATATTCTCGAATTTCATCAAATACCCACAAAACAGAAAATTTCTTATATCCGCAATCAACAGTTGTGTTTCATCATAAGCCTACTAATGAAACTGCTTCGCCGTCTAAAGCCTAGACCATAAAGGACCGGAAATACCACTGGAAGAAACTGAAAGGCAGACAGCTCGTTAAAACTTTGAAATTTACGCAAGGAAAGTTTTTTTAAAAGAAGCCTAATCACAGTAGGGATCGAGGAAACTACTTTGCAAGATTTAAGGCGCTCGGGCGGAACGCAAAATATGCAGAAGACTTATGAAAGCAGACAGGCTTTATAGAACATACCTTATACTTTGCATCATAAAACATTATGTCCCCTGAAGCTAACAGGGATCAATTGATTACTTTATGACGTTTCAAATCAGAGGGAGGAACCCTTATTTCGTAAATCCCTCATGGATATAAGATTTCGAATTTAGGCTGTAGGATGCAGGATGTTAGGTGTAGGTGGAATTAGATGAACTAGGTTTCCCTTCACGGGTCTCAAGTTATGGCCTATATCGTTCAATTAAAATACCATGGGGGATTTCAAAGTTCCACTTAGGCCTGCCCTCTGACTTTTATCCCCGTTGAAAGTCGATTTTATTTCACTCAAGAAAATTCTTGTCCCTAGAGATCTTACTTACTGAAAAATTCTCTTCGGTTGAGTAAGATTTGAGTCGGCCCTTTAGAGTGTTAGTTGACACACAAATTATTCATTTCTTAACGAGAAAGAAGTGTGCAAGTCTATAAATAAGAGTAAACTTGTGATAGGATAAGTAAAGTCATGACTTACTATTCTGAGGAAAGTAGCTTCTTTGTTTTACCCAACAAATTAACTGACACATAATTAGAAAGCTAAGAAAACAAGCTTTAGCGGTTCATAGACACTGAGCCGGTAGACATTTTTATTTAAAAAAAGATTGTCTACTTCATAAGTTTAGTATTTAATGCTAAAAAAATATATTCAAAGAACATTGAATAATTGGAATAAACTTCATAAAGAATACCTAAAATGCATGAAATTGAAAGTTCACTCGAGTTTTAAGGATTTGAGAGACATGATGCAATAAAATTCTTTCACTCTGCCGAGAGATTGAATAAAGCTCCGCAAGTGTCTGGAATTTCGAAAAACGTTGTACTGTCGACCCTGTATGAGCGAAAGAGGGTGGAAGGGTCATACGATACGAGAACGACTCATGAATGTATTTACACACGTACACAGAGGCATATTCAAACATATGCAGAGTTAAGGGTGCCACGCTGTCTGACGAGGCGACAGGCGATCAGGAAACGGAGTGCCATCCCGTTTTCAGCGGATGCTCGTTCCCTCGGGACCGGGTATGTTTCGAGGGCTCTTTTCCTAATTCGCACTCCTTCTGGTTTCAGTGAAACGTCAACTTGAGAACGAGCCGAGGGAAAAAAGTCAAGCTACTGCCACTTAGTATTCAGACCTCGAAGCTAACGAATATAGTGCGGCCAAGAGAACAGAAATTGCACAAGTGCAAGGAAGTTCGATTTAAGAACTTACTTGGACATAAATAGTGATGGGTGTTTTAAAACTCACTTAGCGGGGCAATAGATGGTTCATCTGATCAGTTTTTTACTAAGGGATTTAAATTATTTTTATAAATTACATGAGGTTTCATAGTTGTTCTGTTGGAGATACAAATTGCATCCTATAAGCATTGCGTTCTGGGTTCTCTGATATTCAAACTCTAACTTAAAACGGTTCAAACCCTTCAAATACTAATTTAGTCATTGAAATGTAGAAAAACTAGAAGCTTAAGTTTTGAAAGTTTTGAATTTCAGTTTCCATTACCACACTGAATATTGCAATCACATTTTATGTCTATGCATTAATTAATTTCTCAGATGTTGTAACATTAATGTAATAAACAAAGACTGATAAGTCAATTTTTTACTTGCTTGGCTGAATTTTTGTGTTTTACAACTTCGCCTGCCTTCAGCTTAAATAAATAAAATATTAATATTGCTTTAATTCGTATACTTTGCGGAAGTTCGTCACAAGTTCAGGGAACACATTGGTTCAGCAGTACAAATGTATGGAAAATTGTGTAATTTTTCTTCGACAAAAGGGGACATTTTTTTGTAATAAAAATACCAGTGTAATGAAACAAAATGAGTAAATGCAACACTTTTATAAGAAACCGCAAATTTTATTATACGAGATAACAAACACGCGCGCGATTTTGTTTTACGTCACGCAATTTTTAAATAAAAATATAAAATTAATAATAATGTCAAATTTGTCTATTTAATAGTATCAATAATCTGAACGTCGCGAATTTTCGGGACGATTAGTCCATCCCCTTTTCCAACTCCCCCAATTTTTCGGGACGATTACACACAGCCTTATCTAAAATCATATACAAGGAGAGCAAGGACAATTTTCATGATGATTGATGAAAATTGATATCTCTTCAGAATTATTATATAATATTTTGTACAGACAATCAAATCGCTGTATTTTTGTTAAAAAATACCAGTTTTTGTCAAAAAATATTGAGATAACCTGAAGTTGTTCCAAATATGTGTAGTTTTTGAAGAACCCAATTATTGTTTAAACATTATAAAAATTCTTCGTAATCTCATTATTTTTCATTATAGAAGCAATTTTAGACAAAAAACACTAACATGAAATAAGAACCTCATGTGTGTTGTTTGAAATAACACATTTTCGGTAAAAAATGTGACCATAACAAAAACTGTTCCAAAAATTAAAAATCTTCATTGAAATATATACTATCTTCCGGTGAAAAACACTAACATAAACCGAAAATTGTTCGGAACTGTTTAATCTTCTTTGAAGTTGAATGATTTTTAATCTAAAGTACCGACTTTCGATATAAAGAACCAAAAAATCCAAGAATGGTACAAAAATTGTAAACTTAATGACTGAATGATAATCTGAAGAATGATTATAATTTGAAAAATCCTATGATATTGTTTATTTGAAACAGCCATTTTCGATGAAAGACACTTATATAACTTAAAAAAAAATGGATTCAAATTTTATATCTCCTTTTAAACCTGAAGTCTTTTGTTTGAAATAACAGATTTCTGGAGAAAAATGTTAAAGGAACCTCAACTAGTTCTAAAATGGGAAATCTTCTTTTGAATCTATAATAATATTTTCAATGAAAAGCGCTAGATTAACCTAAAAATGTACCAAAAATTTGTATCTCCTTTGAAGTCCAAAAGAAGATACATAACAACGTTATGTATACATTTGAAAATTAAGGATTTTTATTTACGAAATTCTTTAAAATTGGGAAAAGACTAAGAATTAGAATCCAACGATCAAACTTGTGATTTAAAAAAAATTACAAGACATTAGATTTTATTAAAATTTAAGGAAGTTATCTCAGAAGCTTTTGCTTAATATTACCCATATAAAATACATGGGAAAATTCAAGGCTCTTGTAAAACCTCTAAATATTATCCGATTGGGCAAAAAATTTCAGGTCTCTTCTGTTCATCTAAACTCACGAAACTAGGGGGTGCGAAGCAAAAATTTAGTCAAAACTGTTTACCGCACGTAACAAGGACCACCCTAGTGATCCCTGCAAATTCGATGAGATACATTTTTCTCTAACAAACCAAAATTCTATGAAGTAAAAGTAAATAAAAGTGTAAAACTGTTCGGAAGTAGGTTTCAAAGATCTGGAGAGCCGACTTAATCAAGCTTGAATGTCCAATCATGCGAAAAACAAATTACTTTACAAGTTTGACACAAATGACTAAAGTACACTTCGTGGTTTATCGTTGAAGAACGACGAGGTGATTACGAAGCAATTTCCAACAATGCAATGCAATGAGTTGCTGTTCTTGAATATATTAATAAAATCGCTGCTACCATCTTTTCATTATGCCGATGGATTATCTGCAGTGATGCACGAAAGTCTCGAAGGGCTCGCTCGATGCCATTATCGCGTCCCGCCGACGCTTGTCTACAATATCTTGATGTGCTTTAGACCTTCTCAAACAGTGCACGAAATCCTCTTGGCCAGTCGATGCCGCTATCGGATTACTATACCACTATACCACTATACCAGTATCTCGCTTATTAATCTCACTTACCCCTATACAAAGGCACGCTACAAAAAATGTCACGCTACAAAAAATGTCACGCCTTGGCAAAAATGTTTCCAAGTTACGCTATAAAAATTAAGATTTCTAACGTTGTTAAAAGACTTAGAATTATTACAATCTACGCAATACTGCTGTGCAAAGGAAGAAAATCTTTAACTAGGTTCAGAGTCGAACTTTCATATAGGCGCAAATATATTTTTCGTAGCAATAAAAGAGTTTATTTTCAAACAAATGACGAGGCACTGTACCACTTCATTTAGAAACAGGTTTTTGCCTTTCTGTATTGCTAGTTACATGTCTTCGATTTTGTATGATTAGAAATTTTACAGATGCGGGTGAAATACAATAGTTTATTAAAACCTTAATTGCCATTGTTTTACTATAAATCATATAACGTATGAAAGAGGGTGTTTGTACCATGGTAAATATATTGATATCTCAAATTTTATCAAGAATGTAGTTATCAGTTTTCATGTTTTGCACGGCAGAATAGTGATACCGCCATTCTGCCGTGAAGAGAACCGGTAACTAGATTTTTGATAAAAGGACCCTGCACCAAATGTGCAGAAAATGGCTTTGTGTCAAAATTTCTAACTATGTTTTTGTAATTTCGAACGTGCAGATTAATAATTAGAAAGACAATTATAGAACAAATGGACAGATTTTACTTAAAAAAATGGTCAAACTGTCAAGTTGGACATGTATTTCAATTGAAAAATTCGGCTACTATCAAAAGTTTGTTCTTCTTAAAAACTTGTTGTTAGATTTGGCTAACTGTCTCTCATTTTGTAGATCAGATGCATTGAAACAAAAGTTTTGTACCCCTGAACTTGACAGATTCACTATTTTGTGTATAAGGTATGTTTGTGGGTTGTTTTAACATCCCCTAACATTCAGGCAAGAAAACCGACATTTCTTAGGAACCAAAACCAAATTAGCTTTTTTTATTAAACTATTCGGATGATAAATCTATTAAAAACAAGTGCAGAAAGCATGTTCTACAAGAAAAAGAGTTAAAATTGATTTAAAGGGTTGTTTTAACATCCCTTAAACATTCAAACATGAAAATCGACATTCAGAAAACAACGAAAACCACAGGAGTTTTTCTAATTATACTCTTAAGATTGAAAATCAATTCACAATACATATGAGAAACATATTCTGGCAGGGAAAGTCGGTTAATTTATTTTAAGGGTTCTTTTTAAGGGTTTGCTTTTAAGGGGTCGTATTTTCAAAATTGATTTTCGAACCCAAACGTATAATAAAACAATCTCCTGTGATTTTGTTTGATAGTAAACGTCGATTTTCTTGTTTTAATATTTAGAGAATGTTGAAACAACCATTACAATAATTGCAAGGACTTTCTCTCCTAGGGTATATTTCTCACATTTATTGGGATCTAATTTCCAGCCCCAAAAGTATAATAAAAAAATCATGTGGTTTAGACTATTTGAAAATGTCGCTTTTCTTGTTTGAATGTGTACGTTATGTTAAAAAACCCTTTAAATAAATTGAAACACTTATTCTCGTAGGGGACGCTTTCTAAGCTTATTTTTTATGCGAATAGTTTAATAAAAAAAATTTTCCTTGTAAAGTATGTAAGTAAATTCAAAAATTATTTTTTAACTTGTGTTCTACGGGTAATTGTGAAAATAAATGTTGAGGCACAACTCAATACGTCTAATATTGACCTCTAATATAAATATTTCTCAAAACAACACAAAATACGCTTTTTTTAAGCCAACAAGTTTTGGTGTTTAGAGAATGAAAAATGAGAAAAAAAATCGAAATCGTTTTTTAATCACCTTAGAGCACACAGTGCTGCTGTGAAGAACAAAAAAACCTTTAGCTTTTTTATGAAAGGATGATCTCAATTTGAATTAAATACTTAAAATTTATTGTTTGAAGCTTATTTTAGTACAAATTATTTTTAGTACATAAAATATTACTTTCCACAGATAATCAGATGTTTCAAAAACTTGTTTGAATAAGTTATTATTGTTTATAGCAATTTTTCTCTTAGAATAGAGATTCTGATTTTTCAAAGTTGTGTTCAACTTTTTAGTTAGAGCGAGGAGTTGCCTGATTAAAGTTAACAAAAATAATTCTTCAAAAAATTTATTATTATTTATAATAATATTCTCTTAGAATAATCGTGGAAAGTTTTGGTTTTTTGTGAAATTTTCAAACTGTTGTCAACTTTTCAATTAGAGTTAATAATTTATTCATATTAACACAGGATTTTATCAACAGTTTAGTATTGTTAATAACTATTTGCTCTCAGAATAATGCTAGAAAGTTGAA